>JAROYF020000021.1:700601-767039 GCA_029619325.2 Dynastes grantii | reverse complement strand
CAAAAAAAACCCTAAACAAGAAATGCAATGAAAGTGCCCAAGTTATAGAAAAATTAGAAAGAAATGAATTAAGATAATTTCCGTAACTATATATACAGTATGGTTACCTATACATGAAAAATGGAAAACATAAGTGGCGTAGAATACACAGATAACAACAAACAAAAAACACTGAAAAAATTAAACAAAAACAACTGCAGCCGTATATTCTAACTTCGAAATAATAATTTTGCCGAATCGTTTGTTTGCCGTCCTAAATGAACCAACGACAAGCCTTTGCTTCAACGAAACAAGAACACAAACAACCAACGAAAATTATTCATCTAATGACAGTTACAAATAAACGGAAAAATCTAGTAAAAAAATTTTTTGGGGATTTTTTTTAATATGATACCGCATTCGGCAGTAACCTAATAAACATATCTCTTCATAACGCAACTAACAATATAAATAAAATAATGGAAACGATTTTTAATTAATTTATAATTTGAAACTACTATATTTTGACAGGCATCAGATAAACGATGGCGAGATTTACGTACGTATATAGAGTGGGAGAGCTGCTGCGCACGCCAATGTTGTCGGATTTCGCCTAACACGTCTTATTGCTGCTGTAGGGCTTTGGGAACCTTATTTTACGATCTTCCCTAGTATATTGTTGAGTGCTTAGATATTCACTCAGAGATTTTATAGGGGAGCAAATTCAGAAATTGCAGGTCAAAAACCCCATGTTTACTTTGAGAAAAACTGGAAAAATACTTTGGAAAGGAGATTGGGTTTCAATCAAGATACAGACGAAACGAGTCATCAATACTCTATGTCGAAAGTGCTCTTAACACTTGGGGCACGAACACCTCTAACTTAATACAAAATGTTGCTAAAATTCTACACAACAAGCATCGAAAAATGTTTGGGTTACCACGACTTTGCCAGATTGAAGAACTACAAAAAGGCAGTACCCCTGATGGTATTCATTTAATAGCTTTACTTGCGGATCCTCATGCCATACTGGAAGAACACCGCACAATGATTGCGGAACGATTTCAACCAGCTATTCGTTTTCTTTTGAAAATCTAATGCCTTTAATCACAGGAAAACGGCAACCAATGTCTGTGCATAACTTGTTTGGCAGCATGGAACTTGTTTCTGTCCTTAAAAAAATGGAAAATAGGCATTTCGTATGATGACCTACTTCATGAGATTTCAGCATTGACATTACAGGAACGAAATAAGCGGCAACAAAATGAAGTAGGTGGATACGTTATTATATCCACACCATATTACATCAGGTCAATTTGGAACTGTTGTTATGGATAATGACGATTTCATAAAGATACTTCCAATTCAAGTCCATTTGCCTCGGTCCATTCAAATCCTTAAGCAGGAATCTGACGTGGAAACAAAAGCATACAAAGGAACTGAAGAGGAAGTTAACGCGATTGTTTATGACTCATCCATGGAAGATGTGGCTTTTATGTACTAAAAATTAATGGTGTACCTTCAAAGTACCAGTAATTTCTACATGTACATATTAAAACTATGTTTTTCCAAATACCTTTTTTCATAATTGTCCTTTTTTATGTAATGGAACGTATAGAGTATTTTAACACCAATCCAACGCCACCTTAAACATGAAAATTGACCAGTGATTTGGGAGACATTTATATTTTCCCATACCGATAAAACCAGCCGTCATTTTTCAAAAATTTAAGAGTGGCACCCACGCTAAATTCCATTCTTAACATATCAAAAATGAATAGCAATCATAAAAAGGTCTCTCCTAAAAAATGCACGGGTTTTGGTATGGTTTTTGAAAACCGACAAATCAGTTTTGAGATGCCAAATAATTACACGTCAAAATTTTGATGTTCAGCACTATTTTCTTTATAGAGATATCAATACATTTTTAAATTATCAAATTAGACAAGTTATAAACAGATTTTCAAGTCCTATATGCGTAGAAATGCATTTTCTAATTCCAAATACCATACCCGAGCAACTGTATCCATCCTCTTGCAGTTCAAAGCCCATCTTGCAATCGCATTCGTACATCCCATCGTGCAATTCGTAACAGAGCTGTTCGCATGGACTTCCGCGGTCGCATCGACCTGAAACAAGCGACAAAAAGAAAAGTGAGAAAAGCGAATAGCGAAAAGGAGAAAACGAATTCGGTAAGCGGAATGCATAAAAAAGGCCGCGACGCGCGTTCAACGTTTGAAGTCCTCGAAAAGGGATAGAAAACGAGACAAATGTGTGACCTGAATTAATGCCGTTTTTTTTTACTTTTCCTATCGTTTTGGAAATTTTTTTGTTTTAATTTTTTTTTATGGGAAAAAAAAGGGAATTATAAAGTTTTTATTGCGGAAAATAATTTTTTTTTCTTTTTTTAGGTAGGGAAGGAAATTTTTTAACGTATTTCCCCTTAAAGAGTTTTTTTTTTTTAATTTTATATTTCTTCTAAAAACAAAAAACTTTTTATTTAGTCACCATTTTAAAAAAAAAAATTTTTTTTTTTTTTCTTTTTTTGGGTTTCCCAGGGTATTTTGGGGTAAAAAATATTTTTAGGGAATAAACTAATATTATTTTTTAAAATTAACAAAAGTTTTTTTTCCCCGCAAATTAGTATATAATTTGCCATTTTTTATGCTGAATTAAATTTTTTTCAGAAAATTCTATGGGGAGGGTTTTTGGGAAAAATAAATGTAGAAAACGTTATAATGTGTTTAAAAAAACAATGAAAATGTTTCAAAAATGTACAAATGTATGATTTTCGCTATATTTAGCGTCAGGAACGTTCTCATCCGTATCCAGCAATAGTCTGCCAGCATAGAGGGGCTCCACTTGGCTTAGTAGTGCTTTTCGATGTCCAAAATATCTTGGTGAAATCTTTCCCCATGTTCGTCACTGACGGCTCCAAGATTGTCCAGGAAAAAATCTAAATGTGAGTCTAAAAAATGAATTTTTAGGTCTTTTACAATGTTCTTGTAGTCTTCAGATTTGTGATTGCTTAAAAAGTTCTCACAAATATTCTTAAATGACAGCCAGGCGGATTTTTCATTTCTGTTCAGTTCTATATCGAACTTTTCGTATCGAAGTCCCTGATCTGGCATCCTACAAATATACCCTCCTTTACTTTAGCATCACTGATTCTGGGGAACTTATTCCTCAAATACGCGAATCCGCGACCGTTTTTGCCCAAAGCTTGACGAAATTTTTTATAAGTCCTAGTTTCATATGTAAATGGGGCAGATAAATCTTCTGAGGATCGACAAAAGGGGAGTTGATGACATTCTTAACTCCTGGAGTCAATGATGTTCGTGTCTGCCACACTGCCTTTACATAATGGCTTTTCTTGTCTCGACTGTCCCAGCCACAGAGAAAACAACAGTACTTCGTGTAGCCCAGTTGCAATCCGAGCAATAGCGCCACAACCTTTAGATCGCTGCAGATATTCCACTTAAATTCATGGTATTTGATTTTTTCTAAAAGAATCTTCATGTTGTCGTATGTTTCCTTCAATCTTCTATGATCGCCCAAAATTCCTCACTAAATTACAAACACATTACTGGCTAGATTTACGTCATTTATTCCATTTTATTTTTCTTCTGATAAAATCTATTTCAGGCCCGGACCGCAACTGATACATAAAAACCGTTCTAGAGCTAGCGGTACTCCGGAATCCCGGACTTCTAAAACAAAAAAAGTCGGTGAATCGGAGCTGGGAACCGAGAGTCATTATTATTACCACGATTACCGGTTGCGGCGCTGCTCTCGCCGGTTCGAATTTCAGCTGAAAATATCGTTTTCGAATTGTGCTAACCCACATATACCGAAAAAAGTTAATAAAGTACACTGGAAAATGTAAAATTCTCGTTTGTTTGTTTGTCTGCTTTTTTGTTCGTTCTTCCCGGGTTTTTATACGAAGTTATAACACTTGACGTTGTTCTGGGAATAGATATGGTGCTTGTTCTGTTGTTTATTTGCGAATATTTTTACCAGATTTCGCCCTTTTATTGTCGGATATAAAAATAAATATAGGAGATTCCGCCTAGGGAGTTTTATTATCATTTTATGGTAATATACAAACACATACATATCTGTAAGCCCGACAAAAAGGGGATATGATTTATTTAACACTTTAGCCAGCTAGATTTTTTAAAATACCTATAATTTCATACAACTAAAATAATCTATTTGGCATTATTTGCTATCAACATAATTAAAGCCTTTTTATCGACTAGGCTATTTAAAGTATGACGGGTACTAGTAAATCCACACTCTTAGGAACCAATTGAGTTAAATGTTTAGAAAACCTAATTAGTTGCGACATGACTGACTGGCTAAGAAATCACTCCTCACGTGAAAGATACGCACTAAAAGAGTGAGGAATTAGGTATGTGTATGGAACTGTAACACCTGATCCTGCCGTTTCTTTTACCTTCTTTCATCATGAGCATGTCTTTGTCGTCTGAAGCGAGTGCTATGAGTAACGTGAGAAGATCAACATCTTGACTGACAATAAGTTGCTGGTATAATTGTGAGGCATTTATTGCTTTTTCAACAATGTCAACATCTGCATCATCTTTCACAATACTGGTTTCAATGCCAACTAGAACAACGCAAACTGCACTGAAAGTCAGTGGCTGACGCGTAAAAGTTTACACAAAATAAACACGGCCGGGACAATTCGGTATAAGCGTCAGTATAACTGCGACTCGAAAGCCGATCTGTTGTGTATGCATCTACGCTGTCGTATACTATATCGTAGTTCTACGTTTGTTTTGAAAATCTTTCCTACGTCGCGAAAACGACCAAAGTTGGACACAATAAGAGAATTTATTGCAGAAATGCCTGATTTAAAGTGTGATGGCGCTAAAATTAAAGTGTAGTGTGTAAAATAGATTTAATGTGTTGGTCGAAAAGTGATTGTCTACGGCACGTAAATAGTGCAGAGCATGTTTCAAAAAAAAATTCCACACGAGATTATGACAAATTTAAATTTAATTTATGTGTTTATTGCATGTAATTTACCATTTCATTTACTAAGGAAGAAAGCATACGTCTCGTTTTGGAATGAATCTTCGACTTTAAGTTACCAAGTGAGAGAACATTACAGAGAGTTGTGCCGTCTGCTCGTGAGCATGTCGAGAAAGAATTAAATCGGGGTTGCAAGATAAAAACTGTGGTTATGTGTGGACGAAACAACAGATCGTAAAAAACATTCTGTGGTTAATGTAATGGTACGCACAATGGAACCACATCGACCGTCACCCTCAATTTTACTAGCTTCCAGACGAATACAACAATGCACTGCCGAAGTAATTTCAATGTTGATGTTTATGAGTGATGGTGCCGCAAACATGCTTGCTGTAGGTCGATCTCTTAAAAAACATTGTTTATTACATGTAAAGTTCATACTCTCACTCTCGTAGCAGATAGTACCAGCGTCTATCCCGAGGTAGACGCTCTAATAGCACATACAAAAGCGGTGTTTGTAAAATCCCCAAAACGTATTCGGGAATTTCATAGACTATGCCCCGGTATTCCTGAACCACCACAACCTATTCTTACTCGTTGGGGAACATGGTTAGAGGTTGCATTTTATTATCTTAAATATTTTGAGAATATAAAGAACGTGATTTTAGAATTCGACCCAAAGGAAGCTGCGGCTGTCAAGGTAAGCCGCTTGAAATTTCAGGATAGTCAAGTTAAAACAGATTTGGAAATTATTCATAAAAATTACGTGGGACTAGCGGATGCGATAGAAAAACTACAAAATTCTTCGGTATCGTTAATGGAATCTTTGCAAATAGTGCAACATGTTCACGCACCGCTATGCGCGATAGAAGACGCAAGAAATGTTTGTGTTTTAAAAAGGTTTGAAAGTGTTTTAGATAAAGACTCTGATTTTGACACATTAAGACAAATTTCTGAAGGTGCGTCAACAGAACCGTTAGGTTATTTGAAAGATTATTTTACTTACGCAAATATAACGTCACTAGATGTAGAACGTTCGTTTTCGGCATACAAAAACACTTTTTCTTCACGCCGCACTCACTTTGCCGAAACAACTTTGGAAACATATCTAATGTTACAAATATTAAATAGACATTATCCGCTTTGTGATTTCACGGAGGACTCTTAAAACGGTAAGTGTTTGAGCACGTATCACATTTAATTTATTTTGTGTAAACTTTTATGCGTCCGCCACTGGCTTTCAGCGCAGTTGCGTTGCTCTAAATTGCCAACACTCTCGAGTTTTTCTGTAAGCTTTACAACAAGCTTTTCTTTATTTCTGAGGCTACCCAGAAAAAAGGTTCTGAGATTCATTACACTTTGTATCCTCACTAAAAAACCTGTCTCGCGATGTCCGCTTCATCAATTGCCTTTGTCGTTCAACAGTTTATGTGTTCAAAGAACTTTCAGAATATCCGTCAAATGCGACCGCAACTTTTTCTTTATAATGTGTTTGAATGTAGGAAATTAAGGTTGCATAAACTTTGCATTAAAAAGACGATTATTTGGTAATAGCAAAAGAACAGTTAACGAACTCCAAAAGCTTTCGTATTTCTTATTTCTCCACCATTCTCTCCTATTCTTCCTGTTTTTTGCAAAGAAAAAAAGTAAATACAAAAAAAAACTTGCATCGACCGCTTTAAGACAATTATATCGACCGCTAAAGTCCAGCTATATAGAGAGAAAAAAAAGAAAACACTCAAACATACGGATATGAACTACAAATTATCAAAGCTTATCTGGAAAGGCTTAGCTTCCTTTTTCGCACTAGAGGGCCAACCGACGATAAAATTAATGATAGCTCGCGGTGGCTGGCTATAAATATCAATATATTGAAAATCGGCGTAATCCACCGTCCTTTTATTTTCCGATTTTCTTTTTTCCCTTGCTTGCGCTTTTCTTCTGTGGCCGCAGAATAAATGGGTGTTGCGTCGATGGAGTAGAATTGGATGAATTATATTCATCGAAAGGGCTATTATCAATAAAAAGGTACTTCGGAGTATCCTTCTGGGGGTTATAAGTTCTCTGCTTTATATTTATATCATGAAGTGGTACAATTTTTGAGCTACAATGTGAAAATAACCTTGGGAATGTAAGATAACGAAGTGGCATTTTAGAAATGAAAATTTTTATTGCAGTTCTTCGCTAGATGAAATTTTATTCTATTTTTAGAAAAAGCAAACCACCTCTAGGTTATTCCTTGTTCTTACTGATGTTGGTTCCACTCGTTTTATTGAGCGATTCGATTGTTGTGGACATTTCATGCGGGCGCAAGGATTGCTTTTTTGAGTTAATCCTTAATATGAGTGTTTTCTTTAGTATGTGACGTTGTTGATTGTTTTTCCTGATTTCATCGGTGACTTCTGGCAAGCAAATTGTTGTATACCATTCAGCATTAACTGTTCTTGGATATCTAGTACAACGAAAGTAATAAGTAGCCTGGGCAAACAGTGATAACAGTCAGTGTAGTAGATGTGGTGCGGAGTCGGCGATTATTTATTTCACAGCGTCAGTACTAAATCAATGCTGTATGCGACTAGTTCTGTTTATATGTAGGCTGTCGTAACTTATTTCGTAATTGTACGCTTATGTTTGCTTTTAAAAATGTCGCAGTTAGGTACGTCGCGAAAACGACCAATGGCAGACACAGTTAAAAACTTTATAGTGGACATGCCGGACCTAATTTTTGATGACGCTAAAATTCAATGTCTAGTTTGTAAAATCCCTTTAATGTGTTGGTCCAGAAGCCATTGTCAACGTCACATCGAAAACACCATTCTTCTGCAAAAAGTGGCATACGAGACCACGAAGAATTTACATTTGATTTATGTGTTACTCTTATTTTATGTAATCTATCCTTTCGTTTACTAGACAAGGAAGCATTTGTCTCCTTCTGGAATAAATATGCGGACTGTAAATTACCTAGTCGGACATCGATACGAAACGTAGTGCCATTTGCTTGTGAACATATAGAGAAAAGAATGAAAACGGAATTGAAGGATAAAAAACTGTGGTTGTGTATGGACGAAACAACAGATCGTCAAAAACATTCTGTGGTTAATGTAATGGTAGGTACAATGGAACCACATCGACCGTCATCCTCCTTCTTACTTGCTTTCAAAAGGGTTATAAATTGTACTGCCGATGAGATTTTAAAGGTGGTGTTGAACTCATTGAACAAATTTGAAGTTTCAACTAAGCAACTTTTAATGTTTATGAGTGATGGTGTTGCAAACATGCATTCTTTGGGCCGATCTCTTAAAGAATACAGCGGTAACTTCTTACATGTAACGTGTAAAATCCATACTCTAAATCTTGCGGCGCGAACGATTCCTACATGTTTTCCACTAGTAAATGCATAGATTGCTGTTACAAAGGCAGTGTTTCTAAAGTCCCCGAAACGTACCCGACTATTTCACAAACTGTGTCCTGATTTACCTGAACCACCACAGCCGATTGTTACACGTTGGGTAACATGGTTGCAGGCTGCGTTTTACTACAACAAATATTTTTATGAAATAAAGAAGGTAGTTTTAAAATTCAATCCGACAGATGCTGCAGCAATCAAGAAAAGCCAGGAAATATTTTAATATAATCAGGTTAAAAGAGATTTACAAACTATTCACAACAATTACTTCGGACTAGCGGAGGGAAGAAAAATTACAAAATGTTTCGATGTCGCTAGTAGATTCTATTCAAATTGTGAATGATATTCACGCACAGTTATGCGCGGTAGAAGGCGAAACAAATTGGTGTGTAATACGAAAATTTGAAAGTGTTTTAGAGAAAGACTCCGATTTTCTTATATTAAGACAAATTTGTGAAGGTGCGTGTGAAGATGCATTAAGTTGTTTCAAAGATTATTTTAAATATGCAAATATAACATCGCTAGATGTCGAACGGTCGTTTTCGGCGCTAAAAAACATTTATTCGGCACGTCGGACTTGACTGAAACAGCTGTGGAAACATATCTAATGATTCAAATATTTAACAGATGTTACCCAGTTTGTGATTTCACGGAAGACTTTTAAAACGGTAAGTGTTTCAGCACGTTTTATAATTTATTTCATACCTTCTATTTTATGTGTAAACTTTCATGCGCTCGCCACGCCTCTGGCTGTTACCACATATTTGCCCAGGTTAGTAATAAGCAATCGTTTTCTGGGAATCGCTTTATGAATGAAGGACTCTTATTAGATTCGGTTCATCTGGGAACACCCAAACAGTTGATTGTTGCTTAGTTTCCGGCTCGTATGAATGTGTCAATTGACGCGAGCCTTTTTTTGTGCTTGGATCAAATTATGCTGAATTCATCGGGAATAGATTTTTTTCACACCTACATGTCAATGCAAAATCGGATGTACTTCGCTTTGCCTAAGGATGCCTTTATTTCACGGCAAGTCACATGCCGATTCTCTTCAATCATGCTGCGCACAGCTTTTTGGAACAACAATCGATTTTGATCAACCATCACGGAATTCATTACTGACGGAACTAATTATAAACAGTCTTTCCTGATGGTACTTTGTGCGTTTCAGACAACGCCTGCGGGGAGTGTTTCATTTATTTTTTGTCCATACTTAATTGGAACGATTGTCATGAGGCTCTGTGACGTTTTATGCCTTGGAAAAGAGGAGTAAAGTCAAAATGAAGGAAAAAAAGTAGCAGCTTTAGCGACAATTTTAGCCACCTTTAGCAGAGACAATGGACTGAATTTTGCAGCTGGAAATCTCAATCCGTGTTGCATCAATCAAAGTTACACGCAGAGAAACGTTTACTTGTATCGAAGCTTTCCGCGTCAATTCAAGGCAATTACTGCTATCCAAATACAATAATTGTTTTAAATCAAAAGAAATATTTTCTTAGCGTTCCCTTCTTCGCTTAAAAGAAGTATATACTTGTAATGAAATAATTGTATTTCTTTGTTTAAGACATTTGTTAACTTAATTCAAGAAAATCTTGAAGAAAATTTGAAAAAAGCGATTCTTCTATATACGCTGTAAGTACGGTACGGTACTTCGAGTTTCGAATTTAGCGAACACCTTGCGTAATCCCAATGTAATAACACGAAACTTAAGAGGCCTACCTTCCGTACTCAACCCTCTTAACCCCACCGTCACGAGTTCGTAATCCCGGCGTACCTTGCGCTCGAGAACGCACGAAAGATTTACACAAGTTGAAATTAAAAGCGTTCCACCACACAATCTTGCCGACTAATAAATTTGTTTTCCCCCCTTCTTTATTAAAAGGCACACGGAAAGGGGAGAAGTTTGCCGCGAATGCTACAAATAATAACTTCAATGAACGTCTGCTGGTGCAAAATCTACGACTTTAATATCACACCCGCGCCATGAAAGAGGGGAATTTCGCTCCGATCGGGTTGGTATCGTCTAGATACGTAGAAGAAAAGTGTTAATAAGATGTATGACATGTTACTTTGGATATTGAAGCGTGTGAAATCTACTTTGCCCTTGTAAAAATACTTTAGGTACATTATTGGAATTACAGAGATGCGATAGGGTCGTTAAAAAATAAGCATAGCACCGATATGGATGGTACACACACGAAAACCATCAAGTATGTTGGGGATGTGTTAATCGATCCATTAATGATAATTTTCAATAAATCAATAGCATCAGGGGTTTTCCCCTCTCAGTTAAAAATAGGTAAGACCATTCCAATTTTCAAAAAGTACGATCCATCTATTATTGCAAACTGCCGCCCCATAACAATATTAAGTGTATTCTCGAAAGTGCAATTCAATGTTTTTACGGGTGCCCAGCACGGTTTTCTTAAATCGAGGTCCACCGAAACGGCTTCGATTGAGTTTTTGCAATTTATTTATAGAGAAATTGACGAGGGCAATTATGTGGCTGGAATTTTCTTCGATTTATCACAGGCGTTTGATAGCTTAGACTTGGACTTTGTGCGGGAAAAACTGTGCGCGGTGGGTATCAGGGGAAAGATATTAGACTGGTTTTCTTCCTTTTTGACGGGCCGGACGATGGGTGTAGTCGTATCTGGTACAGTTTCGCCATTAGAATCAATTCAATTGGGCATAGCCCAAGGTTCGCTTCTGGATCCCCTAATTTTTCTTATATTCGCGAACGACTTGCCTGAATTTTTCACCTCTGCGCATGTTGTAGCATATACGGATGATACTTCCGTTGCTGTCTCTGCCAAGTCCTTGACCGAGCTAGAATTTAAGATAGCCCGTGCTGTGGACGAGTTCTCTAACTGGTGCTGTAAAAACATGAAAAATGAAAATTATGAATCGCGATAAGACGGTGTTTGTGCATTTTAATCAGCGACGACTTGTCCTTCCTCAGTTTGGCGTTAATCTTGGCTATAACTTTTCAAACAGTGTCAAATTGCTCGGGATAGACATTGATTATAACCTGTGTTTCGATGAACAGATCAACAATATCAGTAAAAGGCTAAATTCGACATATTACGCAATTGTATAATTAAAAAGCAGTTTGAGTACAGAATTACTGCTGACAGTATGCCATGCCCTAGCTTACTCGATTTTTGCGTATAATATTCTAATATGGGGCCGTGCCGATTACCAACGCGTACTGATTTGTCAAAAAGAATTCTTAGGTTGATTTTTGATAAATCCTACAGAGTATCATGTAGGTCCTTGTTCATCGAAAAGAACTTATTAACCGTTCCATGTTTGTACATATACCGCGCAGTAGTGTACGTCAGGAGCAATATGGACCGGTTCAAAGTGCCTTCAAATATATGCAACACCCGCAGGGCGGACTTCTACATTCAACCACACAAAACATCTCTATTTGAAAGATCGCCCTTATATTCATTTGCAAAAATGTATTCTGCACTGCCCGTTATTTTGAAAAATATTCTTGAACTAAATGCATTTAAAAGTGCAGTAAAAAAGTTCTTGATTTCTAAAAGTTATTACTCTTACCAGGAATATTTTACTGACAATTCCGTTGGGCATTCCTAATTGTTTTGCTGTTCTAAATGTTCTTTATATTGTGCTGTCCGTTTTATTACCTTTATTTTAATTTTAATTAAGCCTGACGTTGTCAACACTTATTGTGAAAGACAGTAAAACATTATTATTATTATTATTATTATCGAAGTTCTGGTATTGATGAAACCAATTTCGAAATATGTTAATCATGTAAAAGCTTCTTGAAATGAACACTGTTTTTTTATTACTCACTTTTTAGAAAATATTTCCACGTTCGGAATCAAAACAAACAAAAAAGAACCTTATAACTAGAGCCCGGTAACAGGGAGCCGTGCCTGCCTAGTATACAAAAACAATAGTAAGAAAATAGAAAAAAATAACAGAACTAATACATAATTATAATATGTGAAAAGTAGTGAAACACTCACCCTTTTAAGCAGCCTTGGCTACGGAACAGTAAAACTAGAAGCACCATTATCAGTATTAACATCATATGGATAAGAGTGGCAAAAAGTTGACACCATTCGATGTGTTTCTATAGTTGTCTCGGTGAGCGATGTTCGCCGTGGTGAGAAAATGAGTTTATATTTTGAAAAAGAGCGTTCAACATCTACCGATGTTATACATGCATGATTAAAATACTCTTTCTACTTAATCAGTGGATTATTCGATACACCATCACAAATTTGTATTAGTGTGCTAAAATCGGGATCTTTCTGTAGCACACTCACGAACTTTTCTAAAACGCGATTATATTTTGCGTCATGTATAGTCAGTAACTGTGTATGCACTCCGTTCATAATTTGCAAAGACTCCAATAATGATAACGATCTACTTTGTAATTGGTCTATTACGTCAGCTAATCCTTTATAGTAGCTACGAATATTTTTAAAATCTGTTTCAACGGAAATATCTTGAAATTTCGACTGGCTCTCCTTAAGAGCTGCAGCTTCGGCAGGATTTAATTGTGCAACAACAGCTTTTACTATTTTGAAATGTTCAGCATAATAAAAAGCTGCCTGCAACAATGTTCCTCAACGTGTAAGAATTGGCTCCGGTGGTTGACGAATACCAGGACACTCTGTGTGAAATGATCGTACGCGTTTGGGAAATTTCAAAAATACTTTTTTTGTGCTTGCTATTAATGCATCCACCTCGGGAGAGCATTGTCGAATGGTTTCTGTCACAAGATGTAAAGCATGCATTTTACACGTAACATGTAAACACTTGCAACCATGTTCTAGAAGAGAACGGCCTACCGAACGCATTATCGCTGCGCCATCGCTCATAAACATCAACATTTTATCTTTTGAAATTTGAAATTTTTCAAAGTACAACCTTCGTAATTGCTACAGCAGTACACTCTTATAGTCTTCGGGAAACTAGTAACAGTGGTAATGTAGGTTTACTAGGGTCTAGTATGTGTACCATAATATTTACAACTGATTTTTTTTTTACAGTCTGTCTCGTCAACACATAATCAAAGAAACTGTTCTTTCAATATGCATATCTTTTCCACGTCATCGCGTATAAATGCAACATGCTTGTGTGCCATTTTCTCCGTTGACAACCGCAACTCGGAATTGTATTTGTACCAAAAGTCCTTAAACGGTTGTTTATCGAGTAAGCCTAGTGGCAAATTACAGTTTATCAAGATAAGAATTACATCAAAAAAATGCATTTCTCGGTGGCATGCCCAATTTTCGTTTTCAATGCTGTGCGCAATTTACGTGTCTTGTACAGTTCCACTTCTTATGTGACATCAAATGTATTTTGCACACTTTGTAAACTATCTTACTCCCGTTGTAAAACAAATTGGGAAAGTCATAAATAAACTTATTACTATGTCTTGAAAGGGTCGTTTTTTAGCCTTCGACATGTTCACTAAAAACTACAATTAATAACTACGTCTATATCAATAAAATCAACACGCCCTATCCGCTATCCAATGCTGAACTGAACTGAGTGACGATGATTTGTCGTGTCGTATCATAATCGACCAGCCCTCCTCGCCCATCTAAACACAATCACACCGCCACTGCGATTGCTCTCCAGTTACCGGGCTTATAACACTTTGGACCTCGTTCTATGGGTATCTTTTTTGTTTCTAAAGATACAAGGACGGTTAAATTACAAAACAATTGAATCTTTTATCGTGAATTCAGAATTTCATATAAGAAACACAATCGACTGTACCAATTTACCGGAAATGATTGCAGCTTTGGCTTTTTAAATGGAACAGCTTGTATATTTTTACATTTTCGGAATCTACGAGCCATTCTGCTTCTATCAATTCCGTTAGCCTCCGGGTGTCTGCTCATAACTTAATTAGGTCTAAAGTAGCGTTCACATAGGGTAGCGTGAAGGTAAGGTAGGAATTAAGAATTCCTAGCAATTAAATATGACCGTTCACTCAGCCGTGTAAGGCAGAATTAATAAATTGGTACACGGCCAAACTATACACGCGTTAAATAATGGCACTACCACGGCGTTGTATTAATACAACCGACCAATCACAGTACAGGTGGCAGTTTGCGTCAATTTGTGTGCATACTTTTGAGGTTATGATATTCTCTTGATTAGCTTTGAACTTTTAATTTCCCTGTAACAAAACAACACATTTATCAGTGGCGCATCGGATGATAGACCTATGTTTAGGGAAGTCCCTCAGGATTCTACGCTGGGACCTCTCTTGTTCACTGTGTACACATCACTTTACGAATTCTTGAATACACGTGAACAGCACATGTATGCGGGATACGCAATTATACCACTTCTTTCGTACATGTGACTATCAGTCTGAGTTCTTGAGGATCCAGGGGCATTTGGATGTAGTGTCAGAGGTTTCACAACAACATCCTCTTGTTTTGTATCCCTCCAAATGCAAACTTTTATTATTTGGCAGTAAACTGGAAGTCACCCTTCAAAAGCGGTTGCATTTTAGTGGCCACCATGGCAAAAATTCGCGCACTGTGGTTCGAATTGATAGATCACCATATTCACCTAGCAACTTCTTTCTCTTTCCTGGACTCGAAGATCGTTCGGAGGACAGAGATAATCTTATTCACCCGATTTATCGTCCTCCTTTTGCTCCCGAATGTTAAATAGAAAAAGGGTGGACAGCGATTTCTATCACCTCAAGAAGCTGTTGAAACCTTTAAAAAATGTTTTGAAGATACCACCTTGAGAGTAGGGAAAATATTGTTTTGAAAAACAACAAAACGATTTGTACTGAAAAAATGTATTTCCTTTCATTGTTTTTGTAAAAATTTAGAAGGTACCGCATGTAATAAGTTTCCCAAGTAAATTTTCCTAATTCTCAGCACATTTTCAGCTAATTTTAACCTGCTATATTCTCGAAATTATGCTCGTGACTCCCGCATAAGCCCAAAAGTCCAAAAGTCAACTTTCCACTTTCCGTCCTCCGGTACATTGCGAAATTTCGAAAGAATACGCTCCAGCAAGTTAGCGGATAAATAAATTAACGATCTTCAGAGATCCCTCGTATCCCCTCACGCACTTCCCAGAACCTCGCCTCGATCCTCGATCCTTGCGAACGACGCTAGTCGTAAATTAATAAAGAAATTACAGGGCACTGCTTCCGTACGTGCCGAAATTTCCATCCAATCCCATACTTGGGAACCGGCTATTGCCGGTATTGCCGCTTGGTTGCGCATAAAAAATCCTAAATTTAAATAATAATACAAGCCGATAAACGGCAACGAGCTAAGCGATGGGGGATGTAAGATTCCGTGGAGGAAAACGAGGAAGTGTAGAGTTAGGTGTATATTATTTATGCGTTATAAGGGAAGGGAAAGACAAAATGGCGATTTTTCCGAAAGTAGAATTAAAAGTTCCACGCTTGGTTGCTTGGTTTTCCAGGGTCTATAAATGGCGAGAGAAGGGTGAGAAAAGAAATAGAGGGAAAAGGGAATTTATGCGTGATTTATAAAACGGAGAAGGCTATAGGTTATGGAAGGAAGTAATTGCTAAAAATATGCTCCGGAATTTGTCTTGCGCTTGAATACAGATGGGTTTCTTTTAACGAATATTTATGCAAGATCCTGTGGATCATAGTTAATTATGAAATTCGCTGTTTGGACTAAAGAAATCCTTGGAAGGTAAAGTAAATTCGCAACCCCACGCTGTTGTACCATCGTCCCTAATTTATGCGTCTCTATTTCGACGTATCCGACAGATAGGACAGCAACAACTCGTAGCAGATACTTCTTTCTCCGTAGTAGTAGAATTAGTCCATTAGCAACTTGTGATCCACGGTAACAAATGCAGGCGTTAGGTCACAGCAAGACAGTCGGACGCAATCCTCTTCACCTATCGCGGATAATATCGCATTTATCACATCAGATAATCCAGTTATGCTTGATTTGTCTTTCCGAAACCCATGCTGTACTTTGTTATTCAAGTTGTTCTTATCGAAAAAGCTGGTTAATCTGTTCGCAATCACCCCCTCGAATATTTTCGGAAATGCCAGTAATATTGACGTTGACCCATAATTCTCGGAATCTTTGATGTCCCCCTTTTTATGCACTGGACGCAGAGAAATGGTTTTTTGCATCGATAAAATAGACTTTCTTGCAAAGACATGCCGTCTAGAGAATAGCGACAAGAACTCGGGATGCAGACTCCTACCACCTATCGAGCAGCTCCTGGGCTGCTTAACGCAAGATGACATGGCACCTAAGACGCCGCGTGTTCACACCTTTAAACAATTCCTATGGGCTTACCATGATGTATTAAAATAATAAGATTGCCCAGTAAGAAGAACCAAAAAATTAATGCTAATATAGCTCATGGTATTGGTGGAATCATCTCCGGCAAAAAACAAGGCGAGGGAAAAGGGACAGCGTAAACCCGTGAACATGTTTCTGCCTACCCGGCGTCATCAGCGCGGTTCCGTACTTGTCCTTCTCCCCCGCTATTGTTCTTCACCTCACGAGTATATGTTGCCATTCTCCACGAACAGAATCACAATGTATCTCCCCACGCCACCTAGCGTCAAGAAACATACACATGCCGTCTAGATAATAGCGACAACAACTTGGGATGCAGACTCCTACCACTTATCGAGCAGCTCCTGGGCTTGTTCCGCTAATTTTTTCTAGACCCGGCAATTGTCTTATGGTTTCTCGGACGCTAGGAGGCCCGTGAAATTTTTATATCGCGAGTTCGTATTTTCCCTTTCGCGTTTTATAATTCACTTTATATTATCAACCACTACGCGGTTTAAATTGCCTCGGATACCCCATTATGTGGGGTTTTTTTAACACTAGATTTATCAAACCTTCTGAATTTGAGACGAGCCAAATGTTCTTTGTACATATTTCTAATTGATCTTTTTGTCTGGCCAATATACACTTGATCATAATCCTTGCATGAAATTTTGTAAATTCCTGATTTGTCCATGTTATCTACTGGTTCTTTGGAACTTCCTAAAAGGTTTTTGAGGTTATTGGTTGAAGAAAAAGCAATTTTGCGGTCAACTTTAGAAAAGATTTTTTGAAGATCTTTCGTGTACCTTGGATAAAAGGTAATTTTACATATGTCTTATTATTACAAGCCATCAATGCGTTTCTAGTGTGCTTATATTTGTAATCTTTAATCTATTCTTATGTTTCCTAATAGTATTACTGATGACATCTTCAGAGAATCCGTTAAAGATAGCAATATTGATGATTTCTTTTGGTTCATTCATATAGTTTTTGTTAACAGATCATGAGGGTCGGCTAATTGGTTGCCAAGTACTTGTGTTCTTTGATTGATGAAGCATTGAATCACCGTATCAGATGATATTTGAACATTCCATCTCCTTTGGGCACCCTTTCCAGTGACTTGGCGAATTATTCTTTACACTGTGCTTGTTTTGTGAACTTTCAATTTGTGAATTGAAATCTTCCTTAATTTCATTGTCTAATACAAGATAAAGATTCGCATACTCAAATACATTTACCTAATCGTTTGTTATATGTTGTTTCCGTTCGTTTTCGTAATTTTCTTAATTCTGTTTTTCTCCTATCCCTTAAAACATCAAAGCGCCCGATAGTAAAGGCAATTCTTGGCGTATTACAGCAAATTACTTCTTCTTTAATAAATTAATGGAAGGTCTTGAACCGTCCTTTGAAGTTATTTCTTATTAATGAGTAATCCATGTTTTTTCCAGACGAGTGGTTCACTATAAAGAGTATAGGTATATGTTCACATCCCTCTTCCTTTTCCTCTTTTAAGAGTAGATCTCCATTCTTTTGGTGTACATTAATTATTATAATGGATAATGTGAGGTATCCATTTTGTATATTGATACGCACAGTATTATGGCAAGAAAAATCGACAGTCGATGCAATTCACGTAATAAATCAAATAATAGAGAAATGCTACAAAAAAAGCTTATACGAGGGTAGATTGACAAGTTTTTGGAATCACTGTTAAGGGGTTGCTTTGTTCCAAATACCTTATGTCGTTCTGTTGGCAACTCTTTCATATCAATTGACTGCAAATGTCAAGTCGATCTGTCAAATAGTCTGGTTTTGGCAAGCACTGAGGTCAAGTACCTTCTTGTGTTTTCAATTATGGCTAAAAACGAACTACGAGCGGTCGTCAAATTTCTATTTTCAAGGGAAAACCGCCACGGAAATCAAATCAAGGTTAGATGCCGTTCTTGGGGATTCATCGCCTTCACATTCCACCATGAGTTTTTGGGTTTCGGAATTCAAGAATGGCCGCACGCATTCAAGTGATGAACCACATTGATTATTGTTACTAGGCATTTTTATACATCATGGTAAGCCTTGGGGATTATTTGCGCCTAGGCGCAACCCCACCTTGCGTTTGGCAGCCCAAGAGCTGTCCGATAGGTGGACATTTACACTCCAGTTTGTCTTGCTACCCTCTAGGACGGCGTGACTGTGTCCCTTGGCGATAGGTGTCGCCGAGAGAGGTAGGCAGAAACATATCTCCGTGTTAGTGCTATTTTCTCTGCTACATTGTTTTTGCCGGGAATAACTCATGAGCTACTTATTAGCATTAACTTTTGGTTATTATTACTAAGCATTTTTTCATGTGGAAATTGTATCTAGTTAACGGGGAAAACCTGGATGCATCAGTGGCGTATCGTTATGGAGTAGTCAACAGAAAATGACAAAATATTATAATCAAGCGTTCTTGATGGAAATTCTGTATTCGGATATACCTCTAAATTACAAACAAATCTTCCTAATAAAATTTTTGCGTATCTTTAAAGATAATGGTACTTTACTCTTGGGAGGTCTTCAAAGAAACGGTGTTATTATTAACCTTAGAGTAGATCTGTTATATTCATTGTAAGTCTGAGTAGATGCACCAATTTTTATCATTTTTTTTTGAGAAACAAATAATAAAAAGGTTGCATACTTTCTCGGACACATCTTGTATCATCTCGAAATGTTTTCATCCTCAAGGACTTCCAATTGCCGAAATACTAAATTCTGTAATAGGTTTTTTCGGTAACGTAGAAGAACTGTCACGTTTTCGTCAAAAGAAAAACGTCGGCTTTTTCGAAACATTAGTGGCACCACACCGCGTTTGCTCATACCAATATTTCTATTATCGCATCGAAGTCAGCCTAGAATAACGTACCTGGCGCCACCTATCCGAAGCCTCTACGTTTCGTGACGGATAAATCGCGTACGGAATTCGATATTCCGAATATAACCGCGAGAAATGACAAGCCGTCGTCAGGAGCTTTCCTTCTCGCAATGTAACTACCGTAGGGCAACATCGCCAATTGCTTTATTATTATTCATCTAGTCTATTCACGTAGTCTATTCCGCTGTCTCTTTCCTGCTTAAATCATCCCTTGCATATAACCTACATTAGCTAACATTGCATTATCGTTACGGGAAAAGTTACAACATCGCTGGTGAGTTCCTGTTGCTATATTCACATGGAAACAAAACATATAAGCTCTAACATCTGTATGTTCGAATAAATCATGTTTTAAAAAAATATACTGGTTTAATGAAACGACTTAAAATATTAAGACACTATATAACAATGTTTCTAGAACATTTCAAAAAATTCTTTTCAAACGAAAAAAGAGTTTACCTACAAATTAGTTAAAAACATCAATATCTTGCAAAACTCTTGAGCAATGGGGGTGAAACGATCCTCACATCACAATTCGTTCCTTAAATCCTATATTTTTCCTTTCCTTTTAGGTGGTTAGCTAGACCCGAGACAGTTGTTCATTTCTCACAAACCACGCTCCACCGGCTTTCAATCTCAACACGCGATTCTGAAGAAACTTTTTTAGTTAGGAAGAAGGGTTGATAAAAAGGTCCTTTTTCTCGGAAAATTCTTTTTTAATATAACTAAATAACGACCGGTTTCGGGTCAAAGCCCATCATCAGGTTAAGAATTTTTATTAATAACATATCAAATTTTGTAATTAATGTAATTAAAATTAGATTAAAATCAAGTGTAAGAAGGAGACGAAACTTTTTTAGACCTGCGTTCGTCCCGGCAAGGCCCCATATTGAGTTTGGGCATTGGTTCCAAACACTTGTATACTCCACACGAGGCCTTGATTCTTTATTAGTTTGAGATATTCAACTATTGATTCCCAGGACAGCTTTATGTCATTAATACAGATATATATGGGGTGTCCCAGATTCAATGTTACAAGCGATATTTCCCTTATTTGTAGAGACATAAGATCGAGCAAGGTGTCGTCGAAAATGGTGTGCAGAATCCTAAAAGATATATTTTTTTTTAAACTACTCTTAGCAAATCACCCTCTTAGAAGCGTCCCTCAAATCATTTTTTTTAAATTGCACCCCTTATCTTGCTCGATCTTATATCTCTACAAATAAGGAAGATATCGCTTGTAACATTGAATCTGGGATACCCGGTATATACATTTGATGAATTACTTTGATCTTTTACAAAATTGGCACAGGAAAGCTTACAGGTTTAAAATCAATAGGTATACAGGCTGTCCCAGATCAAGTGGGATTGCATAAATAACTTTCTTATCATTGAAGATGGAGATTTGGTTAAATGGGAAATGTTTCGCAGTTTTATGTGCTGATTTAAAATCGGCTTGAGAAAGTTCAAAATGTCGAACCCGCCAGAAGTTATTCAAAAAAAAAACTAAAAACTGTTAATTGCTCGTCAGGTGACATTCTGTAAATCTGTGATTGATTTACCCAATGTAGATTTGATTGAATCACGTAAAATGACTGGGCTACTCTTTACGATTAAGAAAGGAAATTTTTGAAAGGTTATGGTAATTTTTATCATATTCTTTGTCTCGATATGTACGTATTGGTTAGTATGGGTATAATAGAAAGAATTTTGGTGAATCAACCTCTAAAAATGCCGCTATTTTTTAGACAAGTCGCTGCCAACAGCAACCTCTGCTTATCGCATGGTTCTACATTCTACTTCGATTCACTTCACATCGATATGTAAAGGAGAGCGGCCGCTAGGTGGCGCCACGTACGCGGAACGTCGTCGCCATCGTCGACAAACCCGCTACCTTAATCAAATATTTCGATGAGATCGTAGGGCTTTCCGGTAAGGGATGAGGAATGATGGGATGAGGCGTGGGATTTCGTTTCATTCTGGTTGGAGGTGGAGGATAAAGGAATTCTGGCGTAACGGAATTCGCGCTGTATTTAAGGTATCAGCGGGATTGAGCATGCCGAAGGAAAAAAGATAGGGGAAAAAGAAGAAGGCAAATTGGGGAGAAAAAAGAAATATAAATGGAGGAAGGAAATAGAAGGGTCGATATGATTTGATTAGATTCGGAAAAGCGCGACATTTATTTTAACGATAGCTTTCAGATTAGAATAGAAACTAAATCAATATTCTTTTGATATTAGTTTATTAAGTTTATTTTTGGTTGCAACCGAATCCAATAAAAGTTGTTCCTTCAAGAAACAGTTCCAAGAAAGTGACTGTTTGTTTCTTTCGTTGTACTAGACATGTCGCAAACATTGCTCCGGATGATCAAAGGACAGTTAATGTGGAATGGTATACAACAATTTGTTTGCCAGAAGTCATCCATAAAATGATGAAAAACAATCGATAACGTCGCAGCTCTCACGCAGCACGTCAAACAATTAATTATTTGAAGGAGAAAAACTAGTAGAAAAGGAACCAGCATTATCAACCGAACACAGGATGGTCACCGCAAAACTGGAAAATAAAAAGATAGAGAACGTGGAAAGAACGGGATACAAAAAATACCGGCGAATAAACTTAAAACAAAAAGGGTGAGAGAAAAAAAAGATTAAGACAACTGAAAGATCAAAATGAAACATGGACGCTGGAAGAGAGATGGAATACTTTTAGAGACGTATTAAAAAATACAGCAAAGTAAGTTTATGGAATCAAGAACTATAATAACCAATTTAAAATGAGAAGATCGTTGAATGGGGACATGAAGATAGAAGTAAAGAGGAAGAAACATGCATGAAAAAGCTATATTCAAATAGGAACAGAAAAAGAGAAAGAAGAATATAATAGACGCGGGAGAATGGTAAAAATACAGTCAGAAATGTAAAAAAAAGGACATGGGAAGAGTTTGGGAAGGAATTACAGAAAAACTAATAACCAAATAATAGAATTTTTTGGACAAAAATACGATACATGAAGAGAGGAAAAAGAAAAGAAATCACAGCAGTAAGAGATACAAGAAATCAAATCCCGACAAGCACAGAACAAATAGCTAAAGTATGGAAAGAATACTATCAGGATAAATTTAGTAAAAGAATAATAGACGACAACAATGAAATATACCAAGACGAGGAAAACATACAAATAAAGCAAATAAGTAGGACAGAAGTACTGGAAGGAATAGGAAACATAAAAACAGGTAAAGCAGAAGGAGAAGATGATATAGATCCAGATATAGATAGGATAACAAGAAAAATACATGAAACAAAGAATAACGCGAAAAGAAAAAAGGGCAGACTAAAGAAAGGATGGGTACAACAAATAGTAGAGGTGGGAAAAATACGAGAGAAGACACTAGAGGAAATGAAAATGTTTCGAGAATTTATTCCAACACATGCAAAAGTCACACGTTGGTCTAGATACGAACGGGGCCTTTGTGAATGGCAACAGCGCATTCGAGTCTCACTGATAGATCTCAATGATCCCTTCCAATCGCAGTAATTAATAAAACGAGCAGCGGTACGCATGCATATTATAAACACGCATATCCGCTCAATCAGGTAATATTATAATTCAACGTCTTCTGACAAAATGTGCTAATATAGAATTACTGCGTAATTTTTCTGTATTCTCAGATTATGTTAGAAAGTAGTTTCTTATATTCATTTTGTTGCTGCTATACGATGTAGGAGAACGAAAAAGTAATTCTAAGTAGGAAAATAAACGATTCTTATAAAATTAAGTTAAAGAAAAATAAATCCGATAATTATACAAAATAAATCCTAATAATGTAACTTCATTAATAGGAAAAATCTCCTGGCAATTTTGAACTTTGTAACTTTTGTATTTGTTGCGTTCCAAATATGTTTCACAGTACTTCTACTAACACCGATTTCGTCTGCAATTTGCCGGCTAA
This sequence comes from Dynastes grantii, assembly GCA_029619325.2. Classification (NCBI taxonomy): domain Eukaryota; kingdom Metazoa; phylum Arthropoda; class Insecta; order Coleoptera; family Scarabaeidae; genus Dynastes; species Dynastes grantii. The sequence continues at coordinate 743,490 of JAROYF020000021.1, read as the reverse complement.
AGCATGGTTCGCCCATTTCAACTAGCGAAGAAGCCCTCACTTCTCTCTCCTCCCACTCGGGATGCATTAGAGGAATTTGAGGCTGTTCGTCTATTTGTTGGCATTTACGGCAATTCCCAAAATACCATTTAATGATCTGTACCATCTCTGCGGTTATATAACCTAACATAATGTATTCGAAATCCACGATCTCTTGTTAGAACCTTACGAGCGCACAGAAAGACAAGGAATGCATCTGACAGGCCTCTCTGCAGGTGCGCGCGGCGAAGCTGGCCGACGGAGATAAATGGAAGGATGCCAGATCGCGCTATGTACAATATATTTCGCAGCCCGGTGAAGCCTGAACTAACGTGTATAAGTTTTAATGGTGACAAACAATAGAATAATTTGTACCAAAAAAATTGTTTTTTTTCATTGTTTCTGTAAAAACTTAAAAGGTATATCTCGTATGAATAAAGCTAACCGTACAGACTTCCACGAGACAATGCTTTAAAATGGAGTCATAAATTCATAAACTCATATGGAAATTTTTAGTTACATTTTAATTAATTCAATTCTATATTTTCTTTATTATGTTATTACATATTATTGTCTGTTTTTTTATAAAGATAACATTGAACCCCAACCCTTATTTAATTCAAGCAACAGCAACTTCCTATTAAAAACCACATAAGAGCGGTTACTTCCGCTAATCTCATCTCACACTGTTGGCAGGCCAATTACTCTTCCTTTCAAGTTTCAGATTTCTTCGGAAAGGTATACGGGTCGAGCGGATGGTTTTCTCTTCCTTTCGCGCGGGACCAACTTTTAATGAAGGCATTCAACTTGTGTCGGACTTCGCGAACCTTTCCGAATTTCTAACCCTAACGCGTGACTTCATCAAGTTAAATTTTAATTTAAGTTTGGTAAAGATGCGTAAGTATAAGAAGTAAGCAAAGGAATCAAGCCGAGATGTCTATCACGAGTTGTTGATGATGCTATGTCGGAGATATTTGTTGAAGCTATACAGTGCTACATTTCTAAAGTACACCCCCCCCCTCCCCCGGCTAACTTTTAAACGATAGAAGTAGTGTTTTTAGAAAAAAATCGATTGATTTCTATTTTTTGTGGGCTAACTTTTGCCGTTACCAGCATTTCAATTGTATTTCCAGTCTCGCCGGGAGTGACGTCAACTTTCCATTTTTAAATAGAACGCCCTGTATCTTTTTACGTTTTTAGAAAGCTAATCGAAAGGCGAATCCAACGATACCACAAATATGACGATATGCAGCAATAGAGGTTTTGGTAATCTGTTTTTGTTGTTATGCAAAGTTGGCTAGGAAAGAGCGCCAAATTATTTCTTGTGACGCCAGACTGATCGAACGAGCTCGTTGCTAAGCAAGGTAATCATAACATTTGCTAAACTGTCAAATCTCAATTCCGAAAGCGTGCGGAGTAGGCGATTATTTATTTCACGCGTTCACAGCGTCAGTACTAAATCGATGCGGTATGTGAGTAGTTCTGTGTATACCGTATGAGCGAGCGTGCTATGCTCACCTAGCGTAATCGGCATTTTTCAGAAATGCGGGAGCGAAGTCGAGGCTTGCTACGTTAGTAACCCATGCGATGTATCTAACAATTAAGGTGCGTTCACCTAATTTTGACAAGTAAATGACATTCGACACAGTACACACATAAATGTCATTTTATAGTATTAACATAATAACATAAGATTATTTAACAATAATTATTTAATTTAATTAATAATTATTTAACAATAATAATATTACAAGTGTTTTCTTTTCATATTGATTTGTCTTAACTTGACTGATCGATAAATGAGTAAAGACTTGACAGTAATTGTCACAGGCGGTGTGTACTATATCAGAACGTGAACGTTTACGTATAGTTTACGTGTCTTTTATGTTAAAATTGAGCAATTTCAGGGTTGTAGATTAATAATATACCGTACTAGCGAGCATGCAATAATCACCTTGCGATATCGGCATTCTTATGACCAAGGTGCTGAATTTGCCTTCACATAATTTTGACAAGCTAAATGACGTTTAGATGCGCTGAGTTCGGGTAAAATCGGGCGAGCATAGTACGTTCGCTCTTACTGTATGTAGGCTGTCGTAACTTATTTCGTAATTGTACACTTATGTTTGCTTTAAAAATGTCGCAGTTAGGTACGTCGCGAAAACGACCAATGGCAGACACAGTTAAAAACTTTATAGTGGACATGCCGGACTTAATTTTTGATGGCGCTAAAATTCAATGTCCTGTTTGTAAAATCCCTTTAATGTGTTGGTCCAGAAGCCATTGTCAACGTCTCACCGAAAGCAAACAGCATTCTTCTGCAAAAAGTGACATACGAAATCAAGAAAAATTTACATTTGATTTATGTGTTACTCTTATTTTATGTAATCTATCGTTTCGTTTACTAGACAAGGAAGCATTTGTCTCCTTCTGGAATAAATATGCGTACTGTAGATTACCTAGTCGGACATCGATACGAAATGTAGTGACATTTGCTCGTGAACATATAGAAAAAAGAATGAAAACGGAATTGAAGGATAAAAAACTGTGGTTGTGTGTGGACGAAACAACAGATCGTCAAAAACATTCTGTGGTTAATGTAATGGTACATACAATGGAACCACAACGACCGTCATCCTCCTTCTTACTTGCTTCCAAAAGAGATATAAATTGTACGGCCGATGAGAATCTCATCAAAAGCTAAGATACTTAAATAAACTTATCATAATTAATTAATTGCAATAAAGTTCGATAAAGTAAAGAAATACATAACAACAATTAACAGAACGAGTTAAAATGAGAGGAAACAATAACGAGAACAAAGAAGGAACGTATGACAAATATAGAATATAACGGTAAACAACAAGAATAATTTACACTTTTGGAATTGAGATTTGACAGTTTGGTCATTGTTACGATCACTTTGCCTAGTAACGAGCTTTTTAGATCAGTCTGGCTTCACAAGAAACAATATGGCGCTCTTTCCTAGCCAACTTTGCGTAACAACAAAAACAGATTACCAAAATATTTTTTGCTGCATATCGTTATATTCCTTCAGTGAAAGAACAACGTATGTGGTACCGTTGGTTTCGCCCTTCGATTATTTTTCAAAAAATTAATGTCGCTTCTGGTGAAACCGGAAATACAATTGAAATGTCGATAACGGCCTGCTTTTTCTAAAAACGCTAGCTTCTACCGTTTAAAAGTTAGCATGGAAGTGGGCGGGGACACTTTAGAACCGCACTGTATAACGTAAGAAATCAATTATTCTCGACTAGAAGTTGAAAATAATTTATTATAGTTTCCACTACAATATTGGTTCACCACTTGGCTTTGTCAGGTGGATGAATATCATACCATTCGAAACGGACCTATGCTTTTTTGTCTTAGCGCATTCATTGATACCACAAAATAGCCATTAAGTTGAAGATACAGCATATACCTACCTAATCAAAAAAATAAAATTGTATTGTTAAAATAACTTGTACCAATATTACTTACTGTCATATGTTTAGATTATTTAACTTACATAACCACATAAATAAACAATATTCGTTTGTTTGCCAGATCAGTAAAAAAATTACAACATCGTATACCGGGTGTCCCAGATTCAATGTTAGAAGTGAAATCTTCCTTATTTGTAGAGATACAAGTTCGAGCAAGGTATCTTCGAAAATAGTTTGCAGAATCCTAAAAGGTATACTTTTTTAAACAACAATTTTTTTTATTAAATCGTACCTTTTGACTTTATAACTAAACTTCGTAAACTTAGGAATACAACGGTATAAACGAAAATTCCATTTAGAAAATATTTAATACAAAATGATCATATCAATAACAAACTAACGAAAAACTTCGTATAAAAAGTTAAAGAACCATTAAATACATTAAGAATTCATAAAATTAATCACTTACAGATATTGTTCGAAATGACAACCATTCGCAACACAAGTTTCAAATCGACTAATGGAACCCTGGAAGTGGCTGCTGTGATCTTATTCATTGTAACGGAAATACATGTTATGAGGCGGAGCGCCATCCTGTTGCTACCACAAATCATTGCGCTCTGCTAATGCAATATCTTCCATTAACTCGGAAAGGTCATTATGTAATAAATGTAAATAATGTTGCCCTGTCAAAGTTCCTTCAAAGATGTATGGACCAATGATACGTCCATTAAATAACCCGCGCCATGTGTTGGTATAGTTATTTTATAAGGTCAATGATGGAGCTAAAGCAGAAGTGCCTCGAATGGTATGCCAAAGTGAATATAATCACCACAAAAACAGATACACTCACTTTTGAACGTAAAGGTGGCGAGTGGGTAGTCACCTCCGTTAATACTCTTTTGCATCAAATATTTCGATAGCCCTTTAAGAATGTTAAACGCCCATATGCATCGATAATTTTTATGAACATCTTGTAGGAAATAATTAACGACGAATGCTGAAATCTCCGATTTTCAAACCCCGATTTCACCCTCCAAACTGTTTCTCAGCCGAAACGGAAACCAATACATAGCCCTGTAAGGTCTACAAACCATCGACGTTTCATTAAATTCTAGAATGGTTGGGTTACTCTTGTAGGAAATTGTAAAACAGTAATTTCGAAATTCATCTTTAAATCCTTCGATATTCACTCAAATTCACGAAAGGGATCCTATTATAGCCCTGTAATGAAAACCATCGAGTTATTAAATTCTAGAAATGTTTTATCTCAGGGAAATTGTTAAAAAAAATTGGAATTTCGTAAATTAATTAAGTTTTTAACACTACTGTGGGATTCGGGAGTATTCTTTCACACTCTTTCGGCAATTTTAAACGAATTTTAGTATCAAATAAATGGAAATTAACGAATGTTCAAATTGAAAAATGTAAACTAACCTTGATTTTTCGAAGAAGTTGTATAAACTTTATGTTCCTTACGATATTCACAGGAAATCTGCCTATTCTAACCTCTAACCTTCGCATCTACCTTGTATTTATTCTATGATTTCAATATCAGTCACTTTAAATTGGGACCGCAGCCAAACTAGGAGATAACTCGATGAAAGCTTGACCAGAAGTGATGAATTTATTGGTGTCCCTTTTCTCCTGGCGATTGTTTCTATCCACGGCAAATTTTGATGATTTTGATGAGAGAATGAATGTAGTGACGCTACTAGATGACTCAAACTAAACGACTCTGCGATAGAAAACCTCTAAGACAACCCTAAAATACTAAAACTTCCTGACATAAATGAAGATACCTTAACGAAACATATTTAACATACGAATTAAAGTAAGACGTACCTCTGAAATTATGCTGTTTGTTATTTTAGGAGAATTTTACATTAAATTTGAGAATTTACGAAATGAGGAGAATTAAAAGATAAGTAGTTTCGTCTTCGATTCGCCAAGCTGGAGTTAAATAAATTATTTTGTACCCCCACTCCGAAGATCGGAGGTCCGGGGAGAAAAGGAGGCTTCAGAAAATTAACTAATATCCGCCAGAGGGAATTTCATATCTCTCTCGGCATATTAGGCAATCACAACAAGTAAACATCTTCAATACGTTCATCATACATCACTCGAAACCACCTATGCTACAGCAATGCATCGGTAAAGGCATTAAACGCACCCGAACACATATCATATCAATATCGTGTCGCATATGTTGGTCCGTTTGTGTTCGGCAGTAATTCACCTTGTTAGGCCCACGAATCCGCTTACCTTCGCCCTTTATTGTTTGGGCATTCTGCGGTGGTACGACGTCTGGGAATTGACCGTTGGAGCGAAAGCTCCAGGCTAATTGAACGGGACGCGATCAAGCCTGCAGGAAACGCTAAATCATGCGAGGCCGGATCGAAGATTATACAGCTTGACACGTTGATGAACGACGTTGAAACGCCGGACGGATATCAGCGGTCAGGTGAGGCCGTTATGATAATTTAGGGTATTGTTAATATAGGTCACCTATCTTAATAAGTCCGCTAAGTTTAGATACAATTTAAAATTATTAAATAAATTTGAAAGGACTAGTACTTGGATTACTGATGATAAAAGTCTGAACAGTTGAAAACAGCTGATGACCATGGAGTTTTAATGATTAAAGAAACTAAATGGTTTTAGTTCCTTTTGAGTTGAGAGAAACAGTCGAAATACGGAATAAGTACCTTTACAGATATTTGTCATCTTCTTGTGATATAATTTTAGTACACAGTAGTACAAGTAGATGTGAAAAAATACTATTCTAAACCAAAGCATCTAGAGAGGGTCAAAATCTACAATTTCATTGAGTTTTTCTTCAAATTTTCTGTAGGAAATATCCTAAAAAACGAAACTATTTACAACCAAAATAATTCTAACATAGTTCCTCATTGATGGAATCACTCACAGCAAAAACAATACCATGTTCCTAGAAATTTTCTGATGTGCTTTTAATATATCATGATAAGCCTGTAGGAATCATTTACATTTGCAGCTACCCAAAGCGGTCATGTGCACGCCATCTCGAGTTCAGCAGTTCAAGAACTGCACGAGAGTTGGTTTGGAAACTGTACTCGGTTTTTGTCGCTGCTTTCTCGACAACGGACGTATATCTCTTTGCACTTGAAGACGCCTATGAATTTCAGCGTGGTCGACTTTCCCTAAATGATATCTTTCGAACTCCTAAGCCAAACACGGTAGTTACCGAAAAGGATATTGATCTTTTACGAAACATGATTAAAGAGCACCGGCATATTACTGCCATGAGTATTCAAGCAACTTTAGAGATTGGCGTGAAAGCAAATGACAGCATTTTACATAAACATTTGATAATATATTAGCTTTTTTTTTTAGTCCTGACCTAGCACCTATTTCTGTATGTAAAGAATAAGTCACGGGGTTGATGCATTTAAAAATGAAAAAAACATCCTAACGCGGGAAGATTGGAGAAAATGTTTTGAAGATTGGTTTTTACGAATGCAAAAAATGCATTGACTGAGGAGAGAATACTTTGAGAAATTAGAAACAAAAGTGTTTTGACAATAAATGAGGTATCGCTTTACTAGGCTCAGCGTAAAGAGAACAGCCCTTGTACTAGTACTATTTTGGTTGTTTCGAGGCCTTTTTTGGTGTCCCACTTCTAACGATGAAAATATTAGAATTTTATAGAGATAAACTCCTGAATTATTGCTTGGATTGCTTAGTAAAGAAATCCAGTCACTGTCCACTCAACTTTTAGCTCGACTAACACCAATATATTCCTAACTAGTAGAGAGAACATTGACACCACTGGGATAGGTGTCACAAATTGGTGTGAGTAAAATTGCGAAAAACGATCTCACAAAGCACGTCCAAATTTCCATAACAGATAAATCGCCTATTGTAGCCCGGGTATATTGCGGTTACTTTTAGCGGAACGTATGGTAGTAAATATGTACATCCACAGAGCATAATAGACCGTACGTACTGCGTCCCAATACGTCGCATCTCGTGCGTTAAATTGAACTAAAAATCCTGTCACAATCGCGATGAAATTTGCTGTCGGATTCAGGGGTTGAAATGGAAGGGGTCCTGGTGCGACCCCCTGCAACGCTGTCGATTCTCAATTTGCATTTATATAGAGTCCCCTTACAGTCGCAGATATACCGTGTACACTGTCGAAGTAAAGTTTGTGAAGGAGTCAAACGTGTCAGTTGAACAAAATTGAAATACTTCGCTATCACACTTATCGCAATATCTCATTCTGGTCATGTCTGATTTAAACAAAGACTATAAAGGGGCGCTGTTTATATTCTTAACTAATTTTATATTATCTGCCTTATGGTCCTTTTAAAGCACCAAATGCTGTTTGTATTTTGATTGATCATTTTGTCTACCCCAATATGTACTTGATCATCGTTTTTATATAATATTTTGTACATTTCTGTGTATTATCTACTTGAGAGTTCCCTTAAAAGTTTTTGAGATTATCATTAGATGAAAAGGAGGTACAATTCGGCTTTATAGACCTAAAGAAAGCCTTCGACAGGGTTAGAAGGGTTAGAACATTATGGAAGATACTAAGAAACAGAAGAACATTTGAAACACTTCTAGCAGGAGTACAAAATTTATACAAAAACACAAGAAATTATCTAAGAACAAGCCAAGAAAAATCTAGAATGTTTGAGGCAACCCTAGGCCTTAATCTAGGCTGCATCCTAAGCCCGCTACTGTTCTCATTGGTCCTGGATGAAGCAATAAAAGAAGGGGAAAAGGAGGTCAAAGCATATGAAATTGGGCACAGGAAGATGAGAAGAATGGAGATAAATAAACTCTTCAATGCGGACGATATGGTCATCATAGCGAAAGATACAAGAACCCTCAATAATAACATTGAGATCTCAGAGTTTCGGAAAAAATCAAAACGAAAATCAGCAAAGAAAAGACAAAATCCATGACAATAGGAAAGACACAACAAGAAAATGTAGTACAAATAGATGAAGCGGAACTAGAACAAGTAAATATCTAGGTTCAACGATATCAGAGGATGAATACGTCTATGGGAAAGAAGGAATTTCCAAAAGACATTAAGGTTCGAATATTCAACAACAGAAAAATAATAATAACGTCCATGTTAATATTAGAAGCAGAAACGTGGATGATGTCCGAAAGAAACCGAGCCAGTGTAACAGCTAAGATAAGTGGACAAAACGAAAAGAGAAAGAATTAGGAAGAAAATTCTCTGGAGTAACCTGGAAGTAAAACCCATAGTGGAAGTCATCAAAGAAGCGTAAGTGGGATGGCATAGTCACGTGAAGGTAATGCAAGATAGTGGAATAGTAAGACAACTTCTAGAAGCCAGAATAAATAAGAAAACAAGCGGAAGACCTAGAAGAGCATGGTTGAAGGATGTAAGAGTAGCAGTAGTAAAGAGGGAAGAAACCTGGAGGAATACACATCAGACTAAACAGAGCAGGAAGAGATGGCGGGAAATATGTAAACGAGCATAAGCTAGCAACCCAACTCCACAATGCCTTACAGGTTAAGGGCAGATAGGCAAGAAAGATTAAGTAGGGTATTTGATAAAAAAAACAATTTTAGGATCAATACTTTAGAAATAACTTTAGAATAGAATTTATTGCCTTGTTCTCTAGAGACAGAACAAGGTATGCGGGAATTAAAATCTTTTTCTCACATCATTTGGTCGCAGGTTGACAATGGGAATCCACGATTTCTCGAAACGATCGTTCCGAATTAATTAAAGAATTACTATTTAATAATGTTCTAGATTTTTGAATGTTAATTGATATTCTCGTTGGTGTATTAAAATCATTGCATTCTACAGTGAGGTCCTAAAGTATCTTTCCCCAATGCTAACTTTTAAACGACAGAAGCTAGCGTTTTTAGAATAAATAGGTCGGCAGTTCAATTGTATTTCCGCTGTCACCGGAAGGTTTTTTTTAACATTCTTTATTCGGATATGGTTAATACAATCTTAACAACGTTAATTTATTACTATTGTTGTAATGTACTTACATTAATATAAGCAAGACTTGCGCAGGTTAACTCACTAGTGTGAATTTCCTTATGGTTAAATAATCATACATAAATCAAACTGTTAAGTTCATAAGAGTTCATGAGGTTTGGTGCGTTTCAGCCTTCTCAGCTCCTGTGTGTTGTCAAGGAGTTGGATGGCTTCCACGTTGGTGTGTTTCAGCAGCCTGTTTTTGTGTTTAGTGACGAAATCTCGAATCACCTCGTTGACTCATTTGACTGTCAGGTCGTTTTGTTCTTCATTGGTCACGTAGCGGTATGCGTTGGTACTAGTAGTAACAGTTTCTCAAACAACTTAGATATGGCAGGTAGCAACGATATGGGTCTATACGATATTACTCGGCTGGTTTGTCCGGCTTTTTTAACATAATTATTTGAGCTATTTTGAAACATTCCGGAACATTTTTTAGCCAAAGACAGTCATTAAATAAGTATGTCAACATGATGATTGCTTTACGCAGTAGTTCTTTTAATAGGCCAGGTGAAATTTCATTAATTCCAGGTGCCTTCTTATGGTTGATATTGTTATCGATTTCCTGTGTTATTTCAATTGGAGTGACCAACTTCATTACAACTTCGGGCTGATAATCTGGTGTTGTATCTACTGTAGATTGAATATCGTTTGGCTGGAACACGCTAGCTAAATGACTTGCAAATACTTCAGCTTTTTCGTCATTACGTCTTGCCCATTGGTCTTGTGCATTCTTGATAGGGGGTATTCAGACAATTGGTCGTTTGAACTTGCGACTCGCCTTCCATAATGAGTAATCCTTATCTGCTTCTGGGCGTAGATCACTTAAATATTTTTCAAAGCAACGCTGTTTAAATTCTGAAATTTTTTCATTTGTTTGATAAATTAATTTATTAAATTCTCTTTTATTTGTAGGATTTCTTGTTCTATGCCATATCCTCTGCTTTTCCTCTTTCTTTTATTAAATCTCCGATCTCGAGAGGGTAATTGACTTCATGTTCTGTTTGTTCTTTTGGTGGGGAAGTGGTCTCTTTTACTGCCAAACGAATCTGCTCAATTAGATTGGATGATTGCAGTTCCAGATCTTCTTTTGTTTTAAGTTTAATATTTAATCTGATTAGGTTATCCAGTGTTACTCTGAATTTGTCCCAATCAGTGTATTTGTTGGCAAGATTTAGCTTTTTTTATGTTTTTGATGATTGCCGCACTCATGGTGAGTGAAACTGGAGTGTGGTCAGATGTAAGTTCACATAGATTTTCAGTTTTTAAATGATTTAAGGAGATTCCTTTGGAAATGAAGAAGTCCAGTAGTTCACTGCCTTTACCAGGTGTTGTAAGTTTTGATCCCCAAGCTGGGATTGAGATTTGACAGTTTGGCAATTGTTATGATTACTTTGCTTAGTAACGAGCTCTTTAAACCAGCCTGGCGTCACAAGAAACAATTTGGTACTCTTTCCTAGCTAATCTTGCGTAACCACAAAAACAGATTACCAAAACCTTTATTGCCGCATATCATCATATTTCTTAAGTTAAAGTATGACATATATGGTATCGTTGAATTCGCATTTTGATTACCTTTCCAAGAACATAAAAATATACAGAGTGCTCTATTTAAAATAAGAAAGTTGATATCACTTCCGGTGACACCGGAAATGCAACTGAAGTGTCGATAACGGCATAAGATAATTTGACCTAATTTTTCTAAAAACGCTAGCTTCTGTCGTTCAAATTGCCGTACTGAAATCGTCACGAACTTTCCTGAAATAGTGTACAAGCCGCTGTATATGGATTGACACAGACAGCGCAGCGGGTGCAAAAATGCGAAGCCAGTTTATCTTCCGTCAGAGTTGAAATGCATCATCTTTCCTATAGGACGTATTTGATGCATTTGCGAACTAAATGAGTGCCAGAGGATGTATGCAGATGGATTTGAAAGAGGACAGAGGTGTTAGTGTACGCATTTTCATAAATTGCAGATAGGATGTTTGAATAAGGAATGTATAAGTGAAATACGAGAGAGAATAATATTTGAGTTTTATTTATTTCAGTTATCTTAATCTAGGAAGTTGGCAAGAGGTAAGTTTTCTTTGGGAAGGAATTGCTTTATGAAAGCTATAGAAAATCAATTTCAAAGTTTTCCAGTTTCTAAACAATAGCCTAGACCCTAGACTGTATTAAAAAGAATATTTGACGCGATTCAATACTACTAACTTTACAGTTAGATTCATTCAAGTCAGAAACACAATATTCCTACACTAGCTTCTGTAATAGCCAATTAGATGCCATAAAATCTACTTCTAGAAACAAGTAGATACGCCCTCCCCCTTTACAAAATCGTTAACTACTGTAGAAACCGTATTCCCTTCACCCTTTGTAAATTGTAGATGATGTAATTGCGATAGCAAGCTCTAGCTGGCTAATTAAAAGGGATACCGCTGAGATGTGGGGCTTGGGCAGCAAGGCCGGTATTGTGTAGATAGAAAAGGGCCCGCTTAAAAATTCATACGTTAACAGGCCGCGCTTGGGCGCAAATTGAAATGCGAACACTGTAGTGTTGGCGACATGGCGATGTCCTTTTTCAATTAACGGCGTAAGACAAAGTGGTAGAGAGAGCGTTTAATTGCGCAGGGTATACACGTATTGGGGTCTTGAATTGTGCATCCGAGATTAAATAATGAAGATAATGAAGACGATGTAAACCGTGTCATACTAAACAGGTTGTGTGAGGGCGTCTTTCATCATAATTGCAATTCGCGATGATTTTCTTTGTAATAGTTTCGGTCTTTTTGAAGGAGTTATTCGTATTTGCCGCGTATTGCCTATTAAAAGTACATCTGCAGATGTACCTGCTTGATTTCTACACACACAACAAACTTTCCATGTCTGTTGATCCGTTTTGTTTCCGTTTCAGGCGAAAAAGTTATACTGTTGCTCTCGTCGATAAAATCTAATAGTTATGGTGCGGACGGCATTAATATCCCCATGTTACGTCTTTGTTGTCCTTTTCTGTTGCCATATATTACATACATTGTAAATTTCTGTTTAGTTGAAGGAGTATTTCCGTATATCTGGAAGGAAGCTATCGTAGTTCCAATTCCACTTGGACTTGTAAGAAATGCCAGCCATACCGTAAGAGAATTTTCAATTATTAATATGTCTTCTTTATTTCTATATAATTCTACTTTTATGTTAGACGTATTTGTCTAATTTTACATATCGATTAGCTACGGCCTTAAACCATCACGAAGGCGCAATATGCGAGAGCCGTTAGCGCCCCAAATTCATAATTCAAACCCTGTAGAATCTGCGCGATGTCAGCTAGTAGGTAACTAATAGCTTGTCGTACCGGTCCCAGGAACATAGGTCGCTCCCTTGGTTCCTGCGGGCATGTTGGGCCTCGAACCGTCGTTGTTACAAGCTTTTAGACTTAGAACTATAATCCCGTATAAAATAAATATACATGCTAGAATAGTCTGAAAAGTTTCTGTAGTTTGTATTCTGGTAATATAATTGTGCATACGCTGAAAGTTACTTTGAGTATTTCCAGCCACCTTCGACGTTTGAGTCAATTGTTGTTAGTGTTTCTGTGAAAATGTAAAAATTCGAATATCGAACCCACATTAAATTCTTGCATTTGAAAGGCAATACGCCTACGCAAATAGCCGAGATGGACGCTGTTTATAGGGACTTTGCGCCATCGTTTGCCGTAACGAAATTTTGGGCAGCTGAACTCAAATTGGGTAATTAACGTTAAAATTTCTGTATAAAAAAATAATAAAATAGTTGCAACAGATTCGTGAATGTCAGAATTCCTGTTTGTATTAGGGATAAGTGAAAATTACAAAAATCTCGCCAATATCGTTTTCAATGCCACTAACACCAACGTTAGCAATTTAAATAAATTGCGATTCAATTCATCACATATTTAACAATGATTTGATCTTTCCGTTTCCGTATATCTCCTCCTTTTTTGATATAACAGGTATTTCAGCAAAGGCAAATGATAAGTAGAGCCCGGTAACAGGGAATCGTGCCATAGCTGTACATGCCTAGTATACAAAAACAATACTAAGAAAATAGAAAAAAAATAACAGAACTAATACATAATTATAATATGTGAAAAGTAGTGAAACACTCACCCTTTTAAGCAGCCTTGGCTACGGAACAGTAAAACTAGAAGCACCATTAACATCATATGGATAAGAGTGGCAAAAAGTTTTTCACCATTAGATGTGTTTCCACAGTTGCCTCGGTGCGCGATGTTCGCCGTGGTGAGAAAATGAGTTTATATTTTGAAAAAGAGCGTTCAACATCTACCGATGTTATACATACATGATTAAAAAACTCTTTGTACTTAGTCAGTGGATTATTCGATACACCATCACAAATTTGTTTTAGTGTGCTAAAAACGCGATTTTACGTCATGTATAGTCAGTAGCTGTGTATGCACTCCGTCCATCATTTGCAGAGACTCCAATATCATAACGATCTATTTTGTCATTGGTTTATTACGTCAGCTAATCCTTTATAGTAGCTACGAATATTTTTATAATCTGTTTCAACGGAAATATCTTGAAATTTCGACTGGCTCTCCTTAAGAGCTGCAGCTTCGACAGGATTGAATTGTGCAACAACAGCTTTTACTATTTTGAAATGTTCAGCATAATACAAAGCTGCCTGCAACCATGTTCCCCAACGTGTAAGAATTGGCTCCGGTGGTTGACGAATACCAGGATACTCTGTGTGAAATGATCGTAGGCGTTTGGGAGATTTCAAAAATACTTTTTTTGTGCTTGCTATTAATGCACCTACCTCGGAGAGCATTGTCGAATGGTTTCTGCACAAGATGTAAAGCATGCACTTTACACGTATCATGTAAACATTTGCAACCATGATTTAAGAAGAGAACGGCCTACCGAACGCATTATCGCTGCGCCATCGCTTTGTAAACATCAACACTTTATCTTTTGAAATTTGAAATTTTTCCAACGTACTTAAGTACAACCTTCGTAATTGCTGCAGCAGTACACTCCTGTAGTCTTCGGCTAGCTAGTAACAGTGGTAATGTAGGTTTATTAGGGTCTAGTATGCGTACCATAATATTTACAATTGAATTTTTCTTACAGTCTGTTGTCTCGTCAAAGAAACTGTTTTTTCAATATGCGTTTCATTTTCTTTTCCACGTCATCGCGTACAAATGCAATATGCTTACGTGCCGTTTTCTCCGTTGGCAACCGCAACTCGGGATTGTATTTTTCCCAAAAGTCCTTAAACGGTTGTTTATCGAGTAAGCCTAGTGGCAAATTACAGTTTATCAACGTAAGAGTTACATTTAAAGAAAATGCACCTCTCGGTGGCATGCCCAATTTTCGTTTCCTATGCTGTGCGGAATTTACGTGTCTTGTACTGTTTCACTTCTTATTTGACATCAAATGTATTTTGCACACTTTACAAACTATCTTACTCCCGTTGTAAAACAAATCGGGAAAGTCAGAAATAAACTTATTTACGATGTCTTGAAAGGGTCTTTTTTTAGCCTTCGACATGTTCACTAAAAACTACAATTAATAACTACGTCTATATCAATAAAATCAACACCCCCTCTCCGCTATCCAATGCTAAACTGAACTGAGTGATGATGATTTGTCGTGTCGTATCATAATCGACCAGCCCTCCCCGCCCAACTAAACACAGTCACACCGCCGCTGCGATTGCTCTCCAGTTGCCGGGCTCTATTGATTCATGTAATAAAATTTTTATCTTCACCTTTTTTATCTTAAATAAATGGTTTCTGGGTTATTCAGTCGTCTCAAAATAAATGAATCACCCGGTATAAAAATGTGATGGAAAATAATATGATTAATTCAATAAAATTTAGATTTTTCAGTATGTTCCCATTTTGGGAACGTTCGCTATTGAAAAGTGAAGTCAAATAAATGGTGAAGAAAAATATATTTGTTTCAAACTGACGAAGTTTAGATTGCGAGTAGTGAATCGGCTAGGAGACAGCCGGGAAAGTGATGGCAAAAGGAAAAACGATAACGCATCATTACTAAAGCGGGCCAAGAGCGCCACGCGCCAGGTTCGCAATCAGGCTGCCGGGCGCATATATGTATGTAAACATAGGTAATTTAAATATGTAATTATTAGGACGAGGACCAAAACCACTGTCTATTACGTCGTAAAGACGCGCAAATATACACCTGCAGTTTGGGTGTTCGTTGATAAATAGGGCGTTGTTCACAGTGGCCCACTACAAAAAAAAAGTTCATTCATCGACGGCTGCGAACTAACAGCGCGCTTATTCATTTACGGATGACCCGCTCTATTCATCAACAAATGACGAGTCTGCAGGTGTTACGTTTGCACCACTTCGTGGCATACTAGAAACAAGCGTCGGTGTGCTCGCTTTAGTGATTATGTCTAACGTAACTATTAAAATAAACGGCCATTACCTACGAAAGTTAATAAATTTCTTAGTGAATTTGTGGATTTACACTACAATGGGAGTACAATTTTCTGTAAAGTTTGTAAAAAAACTACTGTGCTGGAGCAAACGTGATTGTGAAAGACATATAAATAGCGCACACCACAGAAAAAAAAGAAATGGTGTGTCACAACAACGTCAATTTCAATTAGAATTGCTTTTAACGTTTATGGTATGTGGCCTACCACTTCGTATACTTGATAAAAAAACATTTCGAAAATTCTGGGGTAATACAATACCGAGTGGATACTACCATCTCGGACAGCGTTACGGAGAGATATTCCACGAATACGTGAGGACATTGAAAATCGAATTAAAGCCGAATTAAAAGATAAACAGCTGTGGCTATGTCTTGATGAGACGACAGATTGCAAAAAAATTCTATTTTGAATATAATAGTGCGCGTATTAGATCCTATTAAACCAAATTTTGCAATTCTATTAGCCAGCAGAAGATTAAAACAGTGTACTAGTAAAGCAATTACGGCCGTAGTTCTCGAAACGTTACAAAAATTTCAAGTGTCAACCAGTCAACTGTTGTTGTTCATGAGCGATGGTGCAGCAACAATGTGTAGTGTAGGCCGTTCCCTTAAAGAAAAGTGTGAAGGACTTTTACATGTTACGTGTAAAGTCCATGCTTTACATCTTGTGGCACAAACTATTCGAGAGTGTTACCCGGAGGTGGATGCATTAATAGCAAACACAAAAAAGTGTTTCTCAAAAGTCCTAAGAGGACTAGGGCATTCCCAGGTTAGCCCTGGTATTCGAGAACCACCACAGCCCATTCTTACGCGTTGGGAACGTGGTTAAAAGCCGTTTTTTTATTATAATGAACATTTTCATGAAGTCAAATCCGTTATTTTGCAATTCGTCCCTGCCGAAGCTAGAGCTATTAGGATGAGCCAGAAGGGATTTCTCGATATTTCTGTTGAAACACATCTAAAGAATATTAGCAACAATTACAAAGGGTTAGTAGACGCGATAGAAAATTTGCAAAATTCTGGATTGTCGTTGGTAGAATCAGTGCAAGTCGTGGACGAAGTTAGTACATTGTTACACAGTATAAACGATACAACAAGTGGACGGGGTTTTAGCTAAGTTCGATAGTTTTTTAAAAAAGAATCCGGACTACACGAGATTAAAACAAATGTGTGATGGGGCATCTGCAGATTCCTTGACTAAGTCTAAAGATTATTTTAATTACGCCTGTCTTACTTCGGTAGACGTGGAACGGTCGTTTTTCGAAATATAAGAACATTTTTTCGTCTCGGCGAACATCCTTCACCGGGCAAATGGCTTATCTGATGTGCAACTTTTTAAACAAGCCTATCCGCATTATTAAGAAGGATAGAATTTATTTATTATATCTTTATTTACAGTTACATTACTAAGTACAACAGAATAAAAAAAGCGTTCAGCGTTATATATCCGCTCTAATTACTAAACATTATTATTGCGTCAGCTTTTATTTTTTTACTCTTGTGTATTAATTTCGAAATATCACATATCTGCTGTGACTCACATATACGCTATTTACAATAAGCGGCCGTTGCGCCTGATTCCGATTCTGTTGGATGGCGCAATTTGGCCCGCTCTAATCATTACTTAACAAGCGTAGGGCAGAAATTGTGGAAAAACGGCACTTTTGAAGAAAAAGAAAATGTTGTTTCACGAAGACAACGCACTATTCCACGCTTCAGTGATCGTAATGTCAAAAATTCACCCACCTTATTAAAAAAATCTGATTCCGAAGGACTTTTTGCCGTTTCCAAGGGCCAGAGTTTCGTTCGGAGGACAGAGATTTTCATCGAATGAGGAGGCCATCGCATTCGCAAATGGTTTTTTTGCAGAACAAGATTTGGACGGATTAAGGAGATGGAAACATCGCTGAGAAAAGTGTATAGACGACTATGTTGAGAAATAAGACTGAATTTGACAAAGACAATACTTGTTTTAATGTTGGAATGTAAACCCTCACAAAGTAAGTAATCGAGAAAATTTCACTAGGGAAGAAATCGGAGAATTACTACCCAAAGAACCTTAAAGTTATGCAAAAATTCCAATCTCTAACGATGCATTATTAATTAAAACAAAAAACAAGGAGTATATGAGAATTATACGGGAGAGAATCTGCCCGGAAGTGAGATTTATTGCGATATTAGAGCTCCAATTTAATCCCTGCTCGCCAGCCTGATGCATCGCGCCATAATTTGCAATGGGGAAAACTTTATTCCGCTTTAATTTGAATGCTCTTAAAGTTTGGGAATAGGTTCCAATATTACTTTTATATATTGCTAGCTATTAGCGACCAGAGATCAATATATTTCGAGCTGAAATTACCTATTAGGAACCTCGTTCCGCCAGAAATAGACGTGCAGATTCGTTCTGGCGCAGTCAGTAGGATAATGTCTCGAAGAGAAAGATTCAAACGATGACATTTGGAACGATTTTCTAATATTTCTAAAGGTGTCTATGCATTGTTTACCTTTTGCTTGGTTTAATATAGTTTCAAGCAAGGAATTTATAAGTCTAATCTCAAATATGTGGGCTGTACGAGGTAGGCGCTATAAATTCTTGGCCTGACAGGCTTATGCACCTGAAGTGGGTGCGTTCACACGTTATTATATTAATTTCGTATCAATATTCGTAAAATATTTTAGGAATTTAACGTAGCATTTGCAGAATTATTTTGGGTTAGCATTTGAATTCTGGCATTTTGATGACTTATATTATTAATCGTTAAAAAAGAAGACTCCATTAATGTTATCTTACAGGGAATAATCAAAGTTCTAAATTATTTTGAGTAATTTACATTTTGAAATATAATTTGTAAAAATGGCACAAACACACATACGAAACACACTATATTTGGAATCCTAGCAACAAAATCCTTTACATCATCCGCAGTGCCGAAATCGATCATCACAATATCAAAATTAAAAGTATGAGGTCGACAGATTGGCAGCACCCAGACAACGGATAAACAAGAAGTGAGAAACAAAAAATCTGACAGTAAACAAGCATATTTTCGACTAATCATTTAGAAATTGTATTTAAACCCAAATGTAGTTGAAACTGTAAACTTTGGAGTATTGAAAATACTGTTAAAACTAAATAGAAACAGTTTAAAGATATTAATCAAGAGAATGTAATCAAAGAAGACGATGAGAGAGATCTATTGTAAGAGGATATCAAGTTTTATTAGAAAAAAGCAGATCAGACCTTAGGGGACGTCGTTTTAAGGACGATAGTTGCAAGCAGCTGTAATACAACATTTTGAGCGAAAAACTTTAGATTATTTTTATAAGGGTATAAAATTATTAATTGGTCGTTGTTAGCGGAGATTATATTGAAAAATAAAAATGGTTAAGGTGTGCTGGGGCAAATGCAATATAAAATCTCGCTAGTGCTTATTTCAACAGATATAAAATATACAATTTTAATTTAAAAATAACGAAAAAAAATGGGAGTAATCCTTCCACGTAGATCTAAATGCACTCCATAAAACATCTTTGGATTTTTTAAAACTTTGACATTGGCTAATGGAAAAAATATGTAATTTCTTTGTATTTTGTTCCAAAAATAGTTTATTTATTATTGAAAACAACAAAAATGCAACTTTTTTATAAAATACGTCAAAATAAAAAAATGTCTTTGAAGGTAACGTACATCTTAATTTTGTTAAATATCACCTTCTGAGATATTCAGTCCCTCAAATTTGACCCCGAATATCATTCCTGATCCTCTTCTATCCAAAACAGGATCGGGAAGTGCTTTGATTATGTTGGAGCTTTCCACAGTCTTCATCATTTGCCGCTGGCCAAATGAATCAATTTTTCTTGAACCTGACAAATCTAACTAACCAGTCGTTATCTTTTCCTTTTTCAGTAATTTTACCTACAAAGTGTCGAATAGTTTTCGTCGTACAATACTGGACCAAAACCCATTTGTCTTTAGAAACAATCTGATCATCTTCGACATCTGATTCAAATTCTAATGGGTCTGACTCTTCGTACACCACCTCCTCATCGGAATCTCCGGAAGAACTTGAATTTTTTGTCTTTCTTGGCTTCTTTTTGTTACATTCTGTGCCTCCAATGTCATTTTCTTTACTCGTAATAACGTCCCCTCCTGAAGCCACCCTTCGCTTGGGGATTTTAGTAGGAGTTTTGTGTTGGTGTGTACAGTCTAGCAAAAGCTTTTCGAAGGTAGTAGCAGAGTCACTTAAAGGTTTCTGTTCCACAGAATATGTAACATCTGAACCGGAGGATCCTGGTTCGATTCTCTGCATTTGAGCAGCAAGTGTAGGAAGATTTACAGTATTAGATGATAAACATGGTTGGGCTTGTGAGTGTAGAGAAGTATTTTCTTCGTCCCATCTTTCTAAGGCGCTAGGGTCGAACTGGTCTCTCGTAGTAACTTCATTATTAAATGGTATAATGCCTGCTTCCTTAAACTCGTTCATTATAACACTTGCAGGTGTCTCTTTCTAGGATTCAGCGATGAAAACATATTTTTGGGAAGCCGTCTGCCAACATTGTGCCTCTGTCAAATAACTAATTTTTGATCCCATATGGTCTTTATTGACTTAAACACAGCAAGATCTAAGGGCTGTAGCAAGTGAGCAGAGTGTGGCGGTAATTTAAGCAGGGTAACACTATGTTCTTTTGCTAGATCTACAACAGCAGGAGAAACACAATATTTTGTCAGATGCTTGCCATTGATCCCAAACATTGATTCCTTTAAAAATAAGTAAAGGAGGTGCCTTCTCACCAGACGCACTGGCTAGCAGTGATACGACGGTATTTTCACGCCCTGGGGTATTGGTAGTACGTGAGGATGGTTTTTCTTTTTTCACCAAGAACTCTGGTTCTGCTAGGATCAATTGAAAAGCTACTTTCATCTATGTTCCAAATTTGGGACGGCCTGTGCTCAAGTTGCAATTCCTCCAGCGTTGTTTTTAAAAGTTGGAAGTAACCGTAAATTAAAAAGGTATTTGTAGCTTCCTTTCTAGCGTATTCCACAGCTTGGGGAATTTATATGCTTAAGCCATGCCTTTTTTTTTTAATGCGATGAACCAATCATCGCCTAGGGTGGAGTTTTAATTTGCTTACTTCTTACAAATTCTGCCACTATTTTAATAACCTCTTTCCTGGATAAACCAAATCCCCATTTTTCAAGAGTGGTAATTCCAGATGCTAGTTTGGAATCCTGCTCATTTGTTAAGGCGGTTGGTCTTCCTTTGTTAGGTTTTTTCGTCCCTTTTGTACCCCTTAAGCGACTGTATAGAGTAGGATAGGAAATTTTGTATATTTTGGAAGCTCTGTAAATTGTTATGCGTCCAGCTTTAATTTCTCGTTAGGCCAAATCGAGATCGGCTTGTGAGTAGCCCATTTCTAACTTTTTTTTCTGGTAAGTACGAACCATATTACTAAAAAAATATTAAAAATGAATTTGGGACAAATAATATATATGGGATAAATGCAAAACAAAGTGTATTACATTTTCCTCATACGTCAAATTGCAAGGGGCAAATGTAACATAGTAATATATCTGAAACACAATAAAAAATCGAAAATTTTAAAGATCACCAACAAAAAAATGGTCTTTTTGTAACCTACTTGAACATATTTATTACTTACTTGTTGCCTTTCGGGCAGCACCAAACAGCCCGCACGTTTTCGGTAAGATGCTAACCTCAAAGGCATCGAACAATAACAAAATGGTGAATTTGAATGTTAAGTTGATAAAACAGATTTCCAACTACACCGACAGTTACATACCTATTGAAATAGGTTTATGAACAATGTTGGAAAGTAATTCTGATAAATTAAAGAAAAATATAGGAAGATTTGCTCCATTTTTGCAATTACTCCAGCTTACCTTATATGTATTTTACCAAGTTAATTTTTTCTATATCAGGTCGAGAATTGATGGCACCTACCTCGTAAATCCATCAAAGTTATTTAACTATGCAAATCCGTATTACATGGAAAACAGTATAACAATCGAGTATTGAGTTTTGCTTGTCTCTTACGAGATAGCGTATGTAAATCCGTCGTTTCTTACACTTACGCTAATGGTCCTTACCAAAGCTACGGTTGGCAGCATTGTTTATGTATGATTATTTCGTTTCACGTCGAGACAAGTGTTATCCGAAAGTTTTAGGTGTTATAGTCGTTTCTCCGCAGTGCAGACGCTCCGTTTGCTTGTACTAGATGAGGATGGAAGCTCCGCGTAATAGGACTAGCCGTGCTCAATAAACATTGAACGTTTCGGAGACTTGGCAACGCTAGCCTTTATGCAAATTAACGCAGATCGGAGTAAAATCCGACGATTAAGAATCTAGCGAAGTTAAAACGGAACGATAGGGTCCGGGAAAATTGGAGTATGGTCGACATGTACATTGGGGATTAGTGTTCGGCAGGCTTTTAATGAGTTTTTAGATGCTGTTATTTTAATATTACCATTGCGGATACGGTTGTTCCGACGTTTGTGACGACGAATATCTTTTGAAGATATCTAATCTCGCTGGGCCCTAACCGAAAGCGGAAAAAGATAATGCTAATAGTAACGTATAGTTCTGAAGTTGTTGGAAAATTTTTGAATACCGATAACTTATTCAAAACTGTTTAACTTTTTAAACTAATTGTTACAATAATTAACAATAAATATAACAAAAAATACTTAATATTCAAAATATTGGTAGTGGGTCACTATCTTCAGTTGTTCTCAGTTTTCTTCCGAGTTGTCCATATGCATATGCATATGGTGCTTACAATATTTTAAGTTACTGAAAAGGAACGAGGTGTAGATGATGTTAGTTAGTTAGTTAGTTCTTTATTCGTTTCTATGATACTTAATAGTATAGAACACGTCAAATATATACAAAAAGATAATACATGTACACCACAAAACAACAACAAAAAAATATAATAAAATAATGGAGAGCTATTCCAATAACATTCCACAATTGAAAAAATCTTTTAAGCTGTAAAAAGAGTGTTTGTATAATATTAATTCTAATTTGTACTTAAACTGTCGGTTATTCAAAAGGCGTAATGCTAGGGGTATATAATTATAAATCTTGATTAATTGCAAAACAACATTTTTCTGGACTATCGTCAAATTAGGTCTTGGTCCCGATATATAAGCACTTACAGTTGTCGCTCTAGTGGGGTATGCATGGGCAAGTTCGAATTGTTTAAAAAAGGTGTGGTAATTCTTGCGAACAAACATTACACACTCAATAACATACAAACCGGTAAGTGTGTGTATCTTCTGGTTGAAAAAAGGTCCTTACAAGTGTCTCTACTTTTTAGACTAAACATGCTTCGGATACAACGTTTCTGGATAACAAATAATCGCTCAGCATCACTGCCGTTTCCCCAAAACACTATCCCATATCGGAGGCGGGCCTCCACATATGCCCGATACGCACATAAGCTCGCGAATACGTTCACTGAGGAGGCGATCACTCGCAGAGCGTAGCTGAATGGAGCGATCCTGGTAGCGATGTAATCCAAGTGTGTCTTCCAATTTAGATGGTCGTCAATTTTTAACCCGAGGAACATAGTATTAGCACTTGAACTGAGTTCCTCGTCTTTGTATTTTACGGTAAGTGTATGTGTTTGTGTTATTGTGAATTTAATTAAATTAGTCTTTTTATGTTTAATTTTAGGTTATAATTTTCAAACCACCTTTCATTTATATCTAGTGCTTGTACAATCTTCTTTTCCAGGGTGTTCAGGTCTGCGGCTCTCAGAACAACTGACACATCGTCCGCGAAAAGTGCCACAAAGTCTTGTTGTATATCCGGCATTCGGTTCGGGTAGATTAGGAACAGCATAGGTCCAAGGACTGATCCTTGCGGAACTCCTCTTCGTACTATTTCCCAGGATGATGTAAGTATCTCACCGCTATTACTCTGCGCCTTCACACATTGCATTCTTCCTTCAAGGTACGACTGAAGAAGCTTGAGGCTCTGTCCCCGAATTCCTGCATCCTCGAGTTCTTGAATTAATGTGTGGTGATGAACACTATCGAAGGCTTTTGACAGATCTATATATAGACCAGCCACATGGTCACCATCATTCACGCCTTGCAGAATTTCAGATAAAACTTGATATATAGTTGTCGCTGTTGACTTTCCTTTCTGATAGCCACTCTGCTTATTGCTCAAGGGATTATATCTTTCCAGAAATGACATTAACCGTTTGTGTATAATTTTTTCGAATATCTTGGATATATTCGATAATAAAGTTATTGGCCTATAATTTGTTATCTGCTTTTTATCGCCTTTCTTGTGTATAAGGTTTACAATTCCTTTTTTTAAATAATTTGGAAAAGTACATGTTTGAAAACTTAGATTAATTATGTGAGCTAGTGGCTCGGCAATATAAGCACAGATGATTTCAGTAGCGTCACTGGTATTTCATCATGTCCAACAGAGGAGGTGTTTTTTAATTCAGCAATGATATTAACTATCTCATTTGAGTTGGTTGGTAGCATATAACATGTTTTATTACACTTCTTTGAAGATACAGTAGTTGGGAAGTTATTAATTTTATTCTTATTCACGTCAGTGCATACGTTCAGTAAGTATTTGTTGATATAATTCAGTTTTTGTAAATTATCATCTGTACTATATTCCATTTGTATATGTTCCAATATACTATTTTTTGTATGAGTTTTACCAGTTATTTTAGATACTAAGTTCCAAGTAGCCTTTACTTTATCATTTGTACAGGGTGGGGCAGGGAAGTATCCCTACTTTCGCGTTGTGAATGGAGGGGACGTGTTGGAAGGGTGAGGGTAGGCTCTAATGACGCTGCACCCTTGGAATTTTCTCTTAGCGCCGCCATTAATTGTAGACATGGGTTGGTCGAAAGAACAACGCGCGTTTGCCGTCGAGACGTATTTTTCCCAAAACAAGTCTATTGTTGCAGTGCAGCGTGCGCTGCGTACTCGTTATCTACTTTTTATGAGTCTACCTCAAGAGTGAGGTGTTTAAACATCGACCCAGAACCCTCGAAGCCTTGAAGAATGCAATACGCCTTGAAGTTAGCCGCATTCCGCAACAGATGCTTCGTAGAGTTGTGGAAGACTTCAGAAACCGGCTACATCAGTGTATTGATAGTGAGGAACACCACTTGAATGATATGTTGTTTAAAACTAAGTAAAATTAATTTCCAGTTGTACCCTTCTGATGCCACAATAGAGTTTTGTTCTACCATTTTTTTTTTATTTACCTTCAAAGTTAGGGATACTACCCTGCCCCACCCTATATAACAGAGGCCCCACTACGCTGCCCTGTGCAACACCTCTAGTCAAAGGAACGCTATTTGAGACCGCAGCGCCGTGAACTGTAACTTTTTGTGTTCTGCCAGTCAAATAGTTTCTAAAAAATGCAACAGCTTCATTATCAAAACAAATGTATTTTAAAATGCTTAGAAGCAATTCATGGTCAACTGTGTCAAAAGCCATGGAATAGACACCAAAGCAGTCGCACAGCTGAAACCGGGTTGGAATCCAGATTGTCGGGGCGGCAAAATAGAATGTAATTCTACGAACTCCCTTATTTGGAGATCTACTACCTTCTCAACAATCTTGGATAAAGCCGGGAGAATACTGATAGGCCCAAGATCTTTATATTCTACTGAATTTGCAGTCTTTGGAATTGGAACCACGATAGCTTCCTTCTAGATATACGGAAGTACTCCTTCAACTAAACGGAAATTTACAATTTATGTAATATATGGCAACAGAAAAGGACAACAAAAACGTAACATTGAGATATTAATGCCATCCGCACCATAACTGTTAGATTTTATCGACGAGAGCAACAACACAGCTCTTTCCTCTGAAACGAGTTGGAAACAAAAAGGATCAACAAATTTTCCAGGATCTACAAAAGTGCCTTGAATAGAGTTAACATAAAACTAATTAATAGCATCAGGGTTACGTAGGAAAGTAGGGATAGTAATTTTTTTAAGTCATTCGAAACTACACCTAAATTATTGTTTTGGAATCTGGAATCTAAATAGGCTCTTTTTTCGCATTTCACTGCATTATTAATAAGGTTACGCAGTTGCTTATAATAATCAAGTGCGGCTCTAGAACCAATACGCCCATTATCAGGCGTAAATTAGGTGGACAAGATACTTTTTTAATTTGTAAAGATATTAAAGGAGCATAAAAGTAAAATAATGCCAACAAATGATTATTAAAGAAAGCGGCATTTTCATCTATTGTACTAAGATAGTAAATAGGGTCTCCTATTCATGAACAGTCGATCAATATAAAGATGATCCACATTAACAGAGCTAAAACAGCGGTAAGTTAATGTAACAGGCATCGGCATTGCTACCAAATCAACATCACAATCTGCATGAACTAGAGAATGATGAAATGTACAACCCAGATCTACTACATCCCATCGTGTAACACCTAAAAGAGAGAGAATGTATTCCAATTCTAGTGGGCGAATCAATAACCTGAGTTAGGCCAAACGAATTCAAAATGCTGTGAAATCTATCACATGTACTGCTCTGAGTATCCAGTAGGTTTATGTTCAGATCACCGGTGCAAATAATGTCGTTATGCTGTAAAAATAAATCAGAAAAGGTGTCCTCAAGAAAGGAAAGAAATAAAGAAACGTCTGCATAAGGAGGTCTATATACTACTCCCGGTGCCAAAGGATGCTTACGATGCGCCATATTTACCCAAAGATGTACACAAGAAGGATCTAGGAACGATTTATAATATTGTAAGATAAGTTATTCTTTAGGAATACAGCAACTCAATTCTTCGCTGTGAAACTGCAATTCTGTCTTTAACGGCCTCAATCAGTCTTTGTTCTCTCACCTAGCTCAAAATTGTTGGTCGACCCCTTTTGGGATCAATGCACAGTATACCCTCTTCACATTCCTTTATGGTCTGATAAATTTTTGATACAGAAATATTTTGTTCTCGACAAATGGCCACTATATCACTTTTGGGCATTCGTCCAACTAGTTTATAAATTCCTTTACGATTATCTAGCTTGTAAGACATTTTGCTGAACTAGATCACAAAAACTAACCTGTCATGATTAAAACAAGGTGATTGTGACATTTCGCTTCCAGCGACAACTTAATTAAAAATTGTTTAGTACACTACAAGCCATTTAAAAATTTTCCAAAAACTTTGGGATCATACGTTAGAAGAGAAATATTGACCGTACATCGCTAGAAAGACGAAGTTCTGTAGTTAAAAGTGTTCTCAGAATTTTGTTTGAAAACATATGTGTCCGCCTTGTCTAAACCATTTCTCATAAATTCATAATTTTTGTAGCGGCCAGAGTTTCATGAAATGCAATAGAAGATAAAATGGAAAACTTTAGTAATAAAAGAGCTTGAAAAATAAGTTCGCAGAAGCAAAGTATACCGGATATCCCAGATTCAATGTAACAAGCGATATCTTCCTTATTTGTAGAGACACAAGATGGAGCAAGGTGTTGCCGAAAGTGGTTTATAACAAAACTATGTGGAATGTGATGGAGGAACCCTTGTGCACTTAATTCAATTTCATCTTTACTTTGAGGGATCTTGTCTTCATATTTGTCTTTTAAGTGAGCACTTGATGCAGCATCTTCAATTTTACTTTGAAGAATGGGTTCGTTTGATAAATTAATCTTTGCTTATTATCTCTACAGAATACAATCTTTTACATCTTCGTGTTTACTTTAGAAAAATTATTATTTCCCTGGAAAGTACAACAGATAGGTTAGTAGCTGTTATAAGGAAAGTTATCATAAATATGTTGCAGATTTCAAAAATCGAATAAAAATGTTACCATGAAATATGTGCTCCTACCGTGTTTACATAAATAACAGTTTTTAAAATTTCAAAATCTTCATTCGTTACCGAGATATCGTTTTGTCCCAATTCTCGCTAAATACGCTGTATAACATCGCTGGTATATAACATTGATTAAACCGTCTAGAGTAGCAAATACCATTAACGCTTAATGATGGAAAGTTCGATCTTGGATAGATGGCGCCCCAATATCGGGTTTAGGACGCGAACAATCCAGTTTGCATAATTTGTGCTGACGTAATGCAAAAGCGGTCAAAGACGCCGAGGTGGATTGTGGTGGTTGTGGTTTCGAGGACGTGCGTCGTCGAAACCGTGGTTTAGAGGACGATAAGAAGTTGCAGACAGATCTGGGCGCGCTATGAATATTCAAATTCCATCGACCAAGCCTATTGACTATTAATATCCTATCGTATCTGGAAAGGGTGCATATACTTGTTAATTAGGGTAGGTACTCCTGGGTCATTAGTGTGGTAATCTGCATTTCGTATATACAGGAAGGTGGAACACAAAGCACCCTATTTTTTAACAGAAACCTTGCACCGCTTGCACTCCTAATATGCTGGTACTTTTTGAAGATTGCTTCTGGCGGAGAAGATTTTTTATTTATTTGATATAAATAATATAAAATATATAATAGAGGCAAATAACCAACTTTTGGTACTAAGAATAGAAGGGAGGTGGTAGGTGTTACACCAGCCACTCTTCGTCTTAGCTCAAATATAACAAACTGGCATGTCTCCCCAGAAGCCCCACTGTCTGACCACAAACATATAAGGTTTGAAATCGAAGCGGAAAGATACCAAACTTCCAATATCAAAATTCCAAGGAAAACTGATTGGTGTTCTTATGAAAGACACATCAGAGAGGAAGCAGATGAAGTCTGCACCGAAATCGAGAATATAGAAGACCTGGAAATAGCTTCTTTTCAACTGCATTCTTTAATTCATAAAGTGTTTGACGCAAGCTGCCCCAGTACACAAAAGAGGCACAGGTATAAAGTGCCTTGGTAGAACAGGGAGCTTGAACTACTGCGAGCTAAGACTAGAAGGCTGTTTAACAAAACCAAATACATAGACAAGTCCTAACTCAGCATAATTCCGAAACAAGGAAAACCAAGAGAAGAACTCGGCGGAGCTTCTGCGAAGGCATAAATAGCACGCCAACAGCAGCCCGTTACAAAAAGTCCTCGCCAGAGAACACGTAAATGAACTCGGGCACCTTCAGAAAGCTGACAGCAGCTTTATAGAAAATTCTAAAGGGGCATTAGAAGTAATGGTAAATACTCATTTTCCAGCCTGTATTGTATCGACTAGCAAAGACTACCACCTCGAAATGGACTCAAGTCTTCCATCAAAGGAGGCACGAAGTCTATCAAGTAAAATCTTTACAAAAATGAGAATAAGATGGGCGTTAATGATATTTAAACCCTATAAATTACCTGGAGGAGATGGCATCTTCCCTATGCTATTGCAGAGGGGTATAGATGCTCTCCTTCCAGTACTTGTGAACTTGTATAAAGCCAGCTACAACTTCGGTTATGTACCAATATTGTGGAGAGACTTATATGTGGTATTTATAACTAAAGGAAGAAGGCGATCATCCACAAACCCTAAAGTATATAGACCCATCAGCCTCTCATCCTTTCTCCTCAAAGGAATGGAAAAGGTATTGGATCAATACCTAAGGAAGGGGGGGCCCTTTCCCAAAAAATCCGTTTCCCTTCCAAACCCAAACATGCCTATCAGAAGGCAAAATCAATAATGACAGCACTCCAATTTATACAATAAAATTGGAAACGTCACTTATGGCAAACCCCCCCCCGGGGCATTGAGAGAGCAGCTTCTGCCAAAGGTTTTCACCTGTCGTCTACAAAATGGTTTAAAGACCATGCTTCAAAATCGACGAATAGGCGCTACGCTGGGATCTGGGGAAACAACAATTAGAAAAAGGCTGCCCCCCGGGGGGGGTCCCAACCCCTCTCTGGTGTCTTGTTGTAGGTGGTCTCCTACAGAACTTAACTTCTAACGGATATGAGGTGTAAGGGTACGCTGACGACCTGGTGATCATGATCCGTGGGAAATATGGGAATATCATGCTGCAAGTTATGCAAAGAGCTCTCAATGATACCTATAAATGGTGTCAAAATCATAGCCTGTGCATAAACCCGCAAAAGATTACAATTGTTCCTTTTACAAGGAGACGAAAAGTCTGATTTAAATCACCCTCTATCGAAGGGAAAACCATTAGCTTCAGCGATGAAATTAAATACTTGGGAGTTACGATCGACAAAAAACTAACATGGAACTCCCACATCTCCAACTTACAGAAAAAAGCTATTACGGCATCCCTAGTATCCATATGCAATATAATTTTAATCAGTCTTATAAGGTGACCATTGAAAACCGTACTGAGTGAGTTTCAATGCAAAAGAGGTACCCTGGAATGGTACACGGGCGGCCTCAGAATAGAAAGTGTGGGAACAGGTGTAGGCATTACTGGTCTTAGCTATCACCTAAAAAAGCCTACAGGACGCCACACTAACATATTTCAAGCAGAGTGCGCCATAAGGAACCTCGAGAAAGGGATACGAGACGCAACTATAAATATATGCAGCGACAGTCAGGCAGTTCTAAAGGCTACTAAGGCCTACACGTATGAATTTGCTCTGATACACGAATGTGTATACAATCTAACGCAATTGGGACTCAATAACCACGTTACTTTGCGGTGGGTCCCAAGCCACCAAGGGATCGAAAGAAATGAAACGGCAGATAAGCTGGCCAAAGAAGCAAGGGCATGCCTTTGATTGGTCCTAACCCTTTCTGTGGTCTCCAAAAGAACCACATAAAACAAGCAATTAATACATGGGAGAACAATCAAAAGGCCTCGTACTAGGAAAATGTTCCAAGACAAAAACAGGGAAAAAAAAATCATATCAGGCTCCCAAAAAACCAAAAATAGCGCTATCGTTCAGCAAAAAGGAAATCTTAGATTACTGGCGGAATTTCTGACAGGCCATGTAGCCCAAAAATATCACTTATTTGATCTAGGTCAAGCGGGAAATCAAATCTTTTCGGGCCAAGAAGATCGGGAGACGGCAGAACACATCCTATGTAAATATGTTGCCATTAGTCGCACACGAACCAATATTTCAGTACTTCAAAATTAGCAGATTCAAGTAGTACTAAGGTTTATTAAAAGCCTCCAACTATTCTAGCTCACATAAGGGCATTTTATTACAATAGATCTATTAAGGTCGCAGTGATTAAGGACATCTGTGCCATGGCCCAAATATAATAATAATAATAATATGAAATATATGAACAGTTAATCACCACGTAAAATCTCCGATTTCGTATTACTTTTTTTTGTCAGAAGATTCTTTAACAATCCTTAACTGATCTCTATCTTTAAATTTCCAACTTTTCCATCTGTCAAAACTCGAAACAGTTTGCTCCTCGTTAATGACCAATTAAATAACTTCATTAAAAAATAAACTTAGCGACGGATTCTTTAAAAATAATTCGGCGAAATTATTACTCGCTTACATTCAACAGAACTTCTTGTGTTTCCTTAACCCACAATAACATTTTTCCCTCTCAAGTCCCAAAAAAAGCATTTTAGCTTCGCCAGTAAGCAAAAGCAAAACGAAAAAAGAATAAGGAAAATGATGAGATGGACGTGGAAGCGGTAGAAGGGGGAGGAGTAAAGCGAGAAAGCAAAAATAACATCGGACAAAGGACATTTTTTAATTTAACTTTAATCGTTGTCTGTGGCCGACTTCAATTTGTCAACGTCGGCTGGTTCAGTGAGAAAGTTTTATTTATATTTTCGACGAGCGCTCCATCTATCTTTTCTTCTTATTTAGGGAGTTTTTTGCTCGTCCGTCCAGAACTAATATTCCGCTACTTGCTAATTCCATTCCATTCTTTTCATTTAGGAATTTCCGCTTCTACTCCTTGTCTGATAATTGCTAGTAATTAGGATGCAACGGAAAAAATACGGAGAGCAGAAGCAGACGGAAACAATTAGCCTTGTTGGTTGTTGTTAGTAATTATACAGATAATTAAAAAGGGAAGACAAGACCAATTCTACGATGAAACGAAATCTAATTGAAAAACATCTTACAACCAAGATAGAACCAACTCTTAACTCTTAATATAATACGAATGTACGATCAATCCAACCAGAAATTAAGAAAATGTCTACTGTATTTTATCTTATTTTTATTTATTACACTGGGGAACAATTTGTAACACAATTTCTGTTGAGTTTGGTTTTTGAGCTGTTTTATAGTTAATTAGGCATGTGGTTTCAAAACTGTAGTTGTTTTTTTCTAACGTCAATTTTTATCTCTACCCTTAGAGTTTGGCCCCACTCTCCGCGAAATCGCGGATGATCTGGAACACTATTGCCCCCCTTTCTGACACAAACCTTCTCCGAGGGGCGCCGGGTGAATGACGAAAGGAAACAGCGAAGGTTTATACTTGCCTGGACTTGTTCAGATAGCCTGAGAATGTGTGGACGTTGTGTGTACTCTAAAAGGTGCAGCCCCATTCCGACGTGGAGCTTGGTTCTTGTTTAATACAAGGACATTTCATTTTTATTTTTAAGAACTAATTTTTTCCTTTTTCCTTTGTGCCCTTGGGTTTGAAAAAAGGATTTTTTTTTAATTGTGGCTTTTCCCTTCCCGAGGCAAAATAATTTTTAATAAGTCTATTTTCCTATTTAAAGTAAAAATTTTTGATCAAGATAAACCAGGGCCCTCCAAAGTTTTAAGCAGTGTGTTGAGGGTTTCGGAGTGGACCAAAACAGTGAAAACTTCCATTTGGTATACTATGATTTGGGGGAACCCAAAATCATTCAAGGGTTGTTCTTTTTAAGGAAAAAGTCAGATATAACAAGAAAAACAAAGTAAAATAGAGTATCCTAGTTTTCCATCAGCTATACGCCCAGTGCCTCATTCGCCGAAATCTTAATACCAGTTTTCAATGTCCTCCTGAAAAGGGAAAGAGCCCGGTGAAGATCAAAGTGACTCCCAAAGATGAAGATTTTTAAATTAAAGGTGATTCCGTTCGTAATGGACTTTACCAGCACGATTTGGGAAAGATTTAAAAGTTTTGGGACTATCCAAAAAAATTTAGAGCTCTTGCATCAAGACTCCGGAAAAAAATTGCGAAAAGGGAGATAAGGTATCTTATTTTCGATCAAGGAAAGTGCGTTTTCTATTTTTAAGTGATGATGGTTTTGTATTGCCAAAAGTCATGGTTTAATGGAAGAGTTAATTTCGCCCAAAACCCCCCCTGAATGGGACGTTTATCGATAGCTCAAAGCGGAGCTTGAAATGTTTCCCCCCACAATGAAATTTATTGGGTTCAGTCCCGATAACCATTCAGGTCGTTTGAGTGAAGAATATGAAGACATAAAGAGAGCAAAATTTTTAAAAAACATGCCCCAAAGGACATTTTGGGTTTACCTTAAAAAGGTTAGCTCTTTGGCCGAAGGGGTATACCAAGTATCCCTGCTTTTTGTATGTGGGGCAGCAGAGCTCGCGGGAAATTGGGGGAGTCGAATTGGGCCACGATTTGACCTGAAACCTGGTGATCCAAACATTGTACATCAGCCACTTTTCGACAGAAAAAAAAAATTTTATTTCCCCCTCTGCATATAAAATTGGGGCTCGTGAAGCAATGTTAAAGCTTTTCCAATTGAAGGAGACTGTTTCAAGTATCTCATTTCGGCATTTCCTAGTCTGTCATTTGATAAGATAAAGGCGGGTGTTTCTGATGGTCCGCAGATTAGGCAGCTTGCTAAAGATGAACATTTCATCGGAACAATGTCAGGAATTGAAAAGAATGGCATTGAAAAACATTGTTAAAGACTATCTTGGAAATACACGAGCATAGAATTACGCCAAAATTGTCCAGCTATTCTTGGAGAGCTTCAAACTGCTAGGTTGCAGCATGAGCACCAAATTGCATTTTTTACATAGCCATCTTGCTAACTTCCCGGAAAATCTTGGTGGCAGTCAGTGATGGCAGGTGAGCGATTTCACCAGGATTTGGAGGTCATGGAGGCACGGTATCAAGGTAGGAGGATGTACATATGATGGCTGACTATTGTTGGAGCATCAAGCGCAGAGCTCACTTTTTCCTCACGCCGCACACGGTTTGCCGAAACAACTGCGGAAACACATCTAGTGTTGCAGATATTAGCAGACATCATTCACTTTGTGATTTCACGGAAGACTCTTAAGACGGCAAGTGCTTGAGCACGTAATATATTTTATTTCTAACCATTTATTTTGTGTAAACTTTTATGCGCCCGCCATTGCCTGTTGGCGCAAATTGAGCAACTCTAGTACTCACTATACGTGTCACAGTAATTTCACAAACATGAAGCACTTTCAAGTATTTACTTGAATGAAATGAATTGAGAATAATGGATCAAAATTTGCACCTTCAGATGATTTGAAATTTCACTAATCAATAATTATCTAAACGAATAAATACATTACTAAAAGCGGAAAATACTAAGATACATCTACACACGTTCAAGCAAAAAGGAAAATGCCTATATTATGTATACTTCTCTTAAGCGGAGAAGGAAACGCTAAGGTTTAAAACACTTATTGTATTGCCGATAATTGAAACAGTAATTATCTTGAATTAAGGTGGACAGCTTTGATACAAGTAAGCCTTTCTCTGCATGTGGAAAAAAAAACAAAACAGACTACCATGGACCTCATTGTATACATTTCTAATACATCTGAGTGATGTTTTCAACCACCGCGATAAGTGATTAAATAATGTAGTAGTAGTGGAAATTCCATCGTTTCACTGACGTCATTATAGTTGGAAATATGCGAAACCATAATAGATTAACTTACGGTCTAATTGTTCTATACGAACTACAGCCAATCGCAGTATAGCAGGTAGACAACAATATCGCAATTAATAATCGACATTAACTGTCCAATGTTTGACGAAAATATGTTTAAATTAAGCTCGAACATGGCTGGTGAAAAACACGTTCAGACAAAGTACACATTAATTAGCTAAAATTTTCTATTGAGGATCCAAGTCCAATCTTATACAGAAAATTTCTGGCCGCTATAGTCATTAAAGCTTACTTTAAACCCTAATACCAACCGTGGAAAGTTAATATTAGAGCAAATACTAGATAAAGCGTTAATATTAAAGTTTTATCTCTAGAGAATTGAGTTTCTTTAGGGATTTCTCCAACTCGTGAACGTCGAAGTTGGTAATATTTCATGCTAGGAAAGTATTCGAAAGCAAACTCTGCAGCCATACCGCTCTTTAGGCAAAAAAAAGGCTAGAACTGCAGAATTGGTGTTTGGTTCTTTTTTCTTAGTCGTTATATACGTGTCGTTGAACGGTGTGGCCCATTTAACTTGAGTGCTGCACTAAATAGTGTAATTCGTTTATGGTTGGCTGGTATTTCGTTTTAGCTAGAGAAAGGTGCGAGTATATGTTGAATTCTGTTGTGGATTCTACTATTAAAGCAACTGTCTGTAAATTGAAATTTACATATTCAATTGTGCAACATAACACAAGCGTCATCAATGGCGTGCACTACCGTTACTTCCGAGAAAACAAGGCTGAACAGCTCTGACGTCAGCAGGCTGTAACTTTTTGATTTAGGCCAATAAACGCGTTTACACACTGAGACCATCTCTGCGTTTTGAATTGGTGTATCCAAATTATATTGGTTTTATTAAAAAAAAAAATACTGTGTAGTGATATTTTCGTACATTATTGGTGATACCTGTAGTGTTTTTCTAGTGTTATAAGAACAAGATAACCTAACCTAAGATGGCGAGGGTTGTTTTGTTTGTGAGTATTTTGTAAATAAAAAAAGATATTATTTATTCTTCAACAGATACAGATTCAAGGACCGGTGAAACTATAACTGTAAGTTTAAAACATCGTAGGCTTAAAAAAGATGCTATTCCTACTGAATTCCCTAATTGTCCGTTGTATTTGACAAAAAACGTGAAGATGTTATTTTTCAAATAGTTTTATATTCTTACGTTATATTTAACAACATTTTTTTGAGCACGAAGAGATGTTTTTAAATGTATGTAATAAACGTTCTGTTTTAGTACAATATATTTTAAATTATATCACCGAACGCAGCTATTTTGGATACTGATACATGTAAATATCATATTCACAGCAGTGAACGTATTGTAACAATTATAATAACTTGTTCTACAAATACCTTATCTAAAAATGATTGTGGGATAAGTAATGATAGATTAGGTAAAACACCACATAATACGAAATTTAAGACCTTGGTTAAGTAGCATGTTTGTAAATGTTCTCGTGAAATTAAACAAAATTTCGAATAAAATTGCAATTACTGTATCATTTCAACTTTAGTTTCGTGCAAATACATGTACAATTACAAATAATAATAATTATTTGATTAAATATCAATCACAAATACATCTTTCATGGAAACGGTGCTCGGTGCTTGGTTTTTGCTTTGAAAGTTTGTTTTTTCCAAAATAAAATCGAAGAGGATGCTAAGAAGGGCTCAGTTGACGACAGGCATTCTCTTTAAACGGGAAGCCTTTCAAAACTTAAAAAAAAAAACAAAAAAAAACGATTCTTTTACCGCTTAGGCTAATATCGTGCATGGCGATACATTGCCTAAACAGCGTGACGTCATCGCAGAGCTATGAGGCCTTCTAGTTACGGTGGTAACGACACTGCATGCTGACGTGACAATGGTATACTAATATTTCAAAATATACATAAATCCTCTTTAGAATACCACCAATGAAAAAAGGTTCTAATCTTATCTTTATCCCTGATGGCATATAAATTTGATGACTAACGCCAGCACAGCCTACGTGAATCATAAAAAGATTTTTTTTTGTCTGGTTTTTGTGTATAAAATGTAAGTCAAAAGAAGGTGGTAATAAAACGCTTCCCAGCTTTGCCTACGGCACGAATATTAAAATTACTTCAAGAGAAAAGGAGATAAGGCTTGCTGGTACAAAGAGTTTTTTTTTCGACGGCCGACGTTGTAATGCAAACGGAATTACAATATTATTACATCCATATTTCTTTTACTTAATACGTTTTCGCGCGATAAAAAAATGTAATATCACAGATTCCATTATGGTTTTGTGTATTATTCAGTTGTTTAGATATTAACGAAGGTGAATGTTTTGCAATATTCTTCCAAATGAATAAAACGAAAAATTAAAATAGCATGAATCAAATATGGTCGTCTTGTAGATGTTCTTTGATGTAATATATAGAGCTGTGGTCGCCAATCTTTTCAATGTGTTAAGCTACTTTGATAATTTTGGAACAAACAGTGAGCTACCTAGTCGTAAGCGACATAAGCCAACCTAAATGAAATAATGCACAGTTATATTCGACATACATGTATTTATTTTACTAATGTATATACTAATACAAATAAACCAATAACTAGGAGACGGGATTTTTAGGCAAAAATGCCTCTTTGTTTAGATTCAAGGCAAATTAAAAATAATACAAAATCTATATGTTTCTCGACAAATCAAAGCGATCTAGCCATGTTTTATTTTGCCTAGTCATTTTGACTTTTAACAGCCTAAATCGTGGTTTTTCGCCTATTGTGTCCTAAAATCATATTTATTTGGTCTAAATTTTTTTTTTTTAATTTTAAATAAATAGGGTTTTTTACACAGCTGCATCTTTCTTAAATGTCAATTTTAGTTTTACAGCTACAATGCTATAAACTAATACAAACGAGGGGTTTTTCCCCGTCTATTGTGTGAGGGGAAAATTTTGGGATTTGACTGCCGTAAAATTTATTTTAAATTACCCTATTAAAGGGCCTTTCCTCAATTATCGGCTTATCCTCTGTTCCTTTTTACCTGCACCCACGTTTTTTTTTTTACGGAACCCCCTATGGCTTTTTTTTACCCCCTGTAATTTAAACCATATAAGCAAATTTCTTCTCCCCTGTTAACGTGATTAATGAATCCCGATGCCCATTCATAGTTTATACAATGGACATCTTTATATTGCAGTTTAGATTTTATATTTATTCTTTAATGTTTTTTGGGGGCGTAAATGTGTGTTTTCCCAAAGCGAGGTGAAACTATTGACGAATCAGTATATAGTGAAAGACTTTTTAAATTTTTTCTTTTTTATATAGTAGTTGCAACGAATATTTTTCGGTAGTTTTCTGTCGGTTTGTGCTTGTTTATCTATTTCAGTGTTTTTTGTGTATTTCCATCTACAACAATGCCAAAATCCAAGGAATCACATAGCGATAAATTTCCCAAAAACCCCCGAAGGAAATTTGGGAGGCACTACTGTCTTTCAGCGGGAACCCAAGCAACAGTGAAGAGTTTTTTTGAAAAGGTGGGAAAAATGGAAAAGGACTTTTTTGGTTTTCTTTCCTAACTTGCTTAAAAAATATTATTGTAGTTAACTTGCAAAAAGAAAAATCATTTAGAGCAACATGCTACTGCTCCTGGACACAGGCAAATTTTGGGAAAAACCGTTGAGGAACCAAATGTTAATAGACTAAAAATTAAAGGGAAAAAATCGACGTTTTTAATCGAGATTTATGCGACGCTTTATGTCTGCAAATATTCCTCTGGACACATTAAACTATTAAAAACTGCAAAATTTTTTCTCACTAAATACTGCAAAAAGAATGTGGCAAGCGTAAAAAAACCCTTAAGAAAAACATATGTAACAAAATGTTAAATGAGGTAATTAATACAATAAATAAAAATTTTAAAAAAATGTATTTTCATACTTGAGTGTCATTAAGTTTTTGTTTACCCCCTTAATATTTTTTTTAAATTTTTTTAAGACTATTAATACTATTCGCGAAGAAGTTGGTAACAACAATATTTTTTCTATAGATGAGACGACTGCCTCTAAAGGTCGTATTTATGGCAAATATGATTGTGGGTAAGTTTTTTGTTTGAAACACCAAGTTTTTTTTTTGGCTACAAAGCAACGGAAAGAACAAATTGCAATACAATGGCAAGATTCGTGAACCGCTTTAGGTAAGATATATTATGCAAAAAACTTACTTTAATAATATTGTAAATTTAATGCTAGATATTTAAGTTAAAGGCAACCCCGTATTTTAGGTATTTTGTGGCCAACAGATGGAATTAAGTACGAAAAAGTCGCTTTTGGTACGGATGGTGTTTTATATGCTCAAATGTGGTAAAATTTGAAGATTTTTTAAAAAATCTTAACCATTTACCATGTTTTGCACATGGACTCAATTTGGTGTGTGAATGTCTGAAATCAATATGCTAATGTTAATAGTTTTTAAATTTTAAATACCAAAGAGTCTTTTTTAAAAACTTTCCCCTGCGTGTGGCAGTGTATAAAAAAAAACTCCCGATCTCCCATTGCCTCCCGGACCTGTCTTAACACGTTGGGGAACTTGGTTAGAGGCGGTAGTTTTTTATGCTAATAATTTCGAAGCAATAAAAACAGTAAATACTTTTTTTGCAAAATTTTTAAATAAGATTTTTTTATTTAACGCTTTTTTTGTTTTAGGGTTTTAATATCGTTTGACAAAAATTCAGCTAACTGTATTGAGCAAGCGCAAGAATACTTTTCCAATCAAATTGTCCGGGTCTTTTTTACATCAAGCGCATTATAAATTTTCTCATTGATAACATCAAAAGATTAGAAACCTTGGCCTTTCTTTACAGATTCTGTTGCAGTAATTTAATAATGCCGAAGCAGCCCCAAGAATGCCCCAGGAAAAGTTGGCAAAATAATTTTGTCAAAGTTTAACCAAGTAATTTCGAAAAAACCCAGGTTTTTAAAAAGGTTAAAGAGTTTGCTGAGCTGCTCAGTGGGGAAGCAGTTGAAGCTACCGCTCATATCACAGGGTGACTGGTTTCCCTATTTTAAGTTTTGTCCTACAACCTCGGGGAAAGTAGAACGTTCATTTTTTTCGTACAAACTGTTTTTTTCCGACCGGGAAAAACAAATTTTACCAACGAAAATTGGGAAAAAAATCTTGTGTCTACGCAAACCGGGAAAATTTTAGGACATGTTACACGGCGATTAATTAATTTATTTATTATTTTAAACCAAATGAATCTACATATTTTAGTTATTAGTTAAAATTTTTATGTTTTATTTTTTTTTTATGGGTGAAATGTACCTAAAAATTTCATTAAATATCGTCTTCTTATTCATTTTTTTTTTTAAATAAAATGATTTTTTTGTTTACCATTTTTTTTAAATATTTGGTAAATCACAGTTTTTCGTCCTAAATACATAGTTTTTAAGGCCTAAAAAAAGGGCCCTTTTTGCTGTTTTTACGTCCTAAAATCCCGTCTCTAATAACTAATACATACTACATAATTAAATGTTTTAAATTTCCAATCGTAGGTTTTGAAAAATAAACAAAATTTTTATGCGGGCCCCCAAAGGCATGGCACCCTACGATTTAATAAATGTGAATAAAAAAACAAAAAAGTAACGCACTATTTTAAATAAAAACATGTGCAGATACATGTTCAATGAGAAGGTTTAAAACTCAGACTCTCGAATTTAAACTTTTTAATGTTTGCAGTATAGTTCGATACAGCCATTCGAATACAATTATCCCAATGTTCATCTGTGTCGATTTGGTATTCGTTCTTAATTAACTTTTTATTGGGGAAGGAAGATTCCACAAATAGGTTGAACTAAATAACGCTTTCACTTTCAAGGCAAAAACGACATAGAACTGAATATTTGTCTTTGCTTACTAAAGGCCAGATACATTTTGTATTTAAGACTAACGATTTTAAAGCTAAATCATTTTGAAACGCAATCACTTCCATTTCTGTTCCAGCGATGTCTTCGCCAAAGTTCTGCATAACACAAGTTGCAAACTGTTGGCAAATAGCAAATCTGCAGCTTCTAAAAACGCCTGTTTTATCATTTCCCCGTCTTCATAAGGTTTCTTCTTTTGTGCAATTATTTGGGACACACGGTATGATGCTTTAGTTGCAGCCTTAGCTTTATCGACTGTTTTTTAAAACATTGACTGTTGTCCAATTAACTGGTTTCTTAATTGTTTCAGTTTTTTCCCTTTTTTGGGGGCAAAAATGTAATGGGAATGATTTTTCAAAATTCAATGCACAGTTTTATGATGCCCTCAATATTTCCTTTTTTAACAACGGAGACAAAAATATTACATAACAAACATACATTTTTCCTTTAAATTTTTGTAAAGAAGTATTGTTCTTCCCATTCCGAATGGAAATGGTATGTCTTTACCTTCTTACTACTGCTTACCATAATATTTTTAATTGCAGGCCAACTGTAACCCAACCGCTGGACCTTGATTATGCCATTCGGTTTTCAACTGAGCGCAATGTCGCCGCGCGTTGCGTATATATCACCTTCAAAGCAACCCAGATCGTTCTCGAACACTAGCACGCTGATCGGTTCTAGACGATTCTAGCGTGGTGACGTCGGCGGCAGATCGTTCACCGCAGTGTTGCCGCCGCTTGTGTTTATTATGAGAATTTGCGAAATTTACGGAAGCTGCTATGATTTCTACACTTTTGTATTTTTAAAATATGTTGTGAGCTACCAGAATTGCCTTTTAGTCTCCGGTAATTCCGATACAGTCTTTTCTGATATTATAATCCTTGATTGGTTCTGTTATTATTATTCGAATACATTATTGTTGTAAAGATTTAGTCAATGATCTGTTGCAAAGGTTGCTACAATAGTGTATAATGTTTTAATTACACGCGTTGCGAAAGAATGCAATAATATTGTTCTAAAGATTGTATTGCACAATACAATGTGTATGCAGTATTCTTTTAATTATAATGGTTGAAAGAAGAAGTAAAACGCAAAAACAATAACTACTCTTATGTTGTCGTATCTCCAACAGTTTCCCAATTTACAGGTAGCATTGGTCAGCCACGAGAATGTTACCAACACCTGCGCTGTATCGCAGGTATGTGATACCGTCCCTTCAAACATTCGAAAAATTTGGAGTAAGAAGATAAACTACGGAAGAGTTTATTCCGAAAGGATTGTGAACTCGATAGGAATGATTTGACTATATTATAAAACTAGATGATTTATTAGAAACAAGTTTTCATTGCGACATCTATTGTTGAATAGCCATACTATATAAGTATAATCCTAAGACAGGAAACATTTGGTTCATACATTTAGGTAGCCTTCGATAATAACATCGTCTGTACACATCAGTATAGATAAGAGGTGATTTATTTATTTTTTTTCAAAAAAATAAGAAGTTTTATGTCAAAAATTGCCGCAAACTGGTCCTGCACCTATCGACACAAAGATTGTTGGAAAAGATGTTACATTCATGTGAAACAATACAATAGAAGTTTGAACATAATTTTGAAGTGTTATCTGTGACAACAATGTCTAATAATTCATGAAAATCTGCGATCTTCTTACATAATTGTATTAATGACTGCTACAATATATTTCCTACAATGTTGTAGTACATTCCATCAAGTAGTAAGATGTTAAGGTGGAAAAATATTTAACGAAAAGAAAAAACCAACATATCCTCCACTCTTTGTGCTTTCTGGGAAATTCAATCCCGCTCAATAACTGTCGTAAGTGATGATCTATTAACGGTAATTGAATCCATCTATTCCATCAGCTCTTAAAGTGCTCCTACCGACTGGTGATGATGGCATGTGGTGGCGATAGCAAGTACCTGGTAATTTAATCTAAAATGTGAACGGAGCAATCGTTCAGGGAAGATCGCGTTGTAAGTAATACAGGGCCTTCAATGCATTGGCGTTTCGTTTTACAGCTGCAGGTGATATTCGATAGTACGTAGCTTGGAAAAGAGACCGCCCCTTTGTTTCGCTACTCGATTCATAACGTGGAAATAAAAATAAATGGAACTATTACCAGCAAACTGGTATTTCCATCTTATTTTCATTTTATAAACGACGATGTCCAGATGTAATCTTAAGCTTGACAATTTTAGAGAATGATCTACACACAACCGCCAGCATAAATATTTTTATTTTCACAAGAGAC
>JAROYF020000021.1:665357-700501 GCA_029619325.2 Dynastes grantii | reverse complement strand
TTAAAAAAAAAACCGGGGTTTTTTTTATTGTAATGTTAAATCGAAATAAATTATCTTTAAAATAATGTTTAAAAAATTTTTTTAATTAAGTGTCCTCTCTGAATTGGAAGAGGAACTCGAGAAAATTGAAAAAAAAAGGGAAAAACCATAAATCGTCTGTTGAAAAAATCTGAAAGGTGGGCGTCAATCAAATTGAACTCCTTTCAGGAAGCGCTCTTTTATGATTTGACCCCCCCAAAAATATTAAATATTTCAAAGTTATTATTGACGTTAAATTGGTGATTATTCTCGATAAGATGCTTCGCGAAATGAGAGAAGTCTGTGCTATATGTATGCGGATGACACCAGTATACTTTTAATGAA
The DNA here is from genome assembly GCA_029619325.2 of Dynastes grantii. Lineage (NCBI taxonomy): Eukaryota > Metazoa > Arthropoda > Insecta > Coleoptera > Scarabaeidae > Dynastes > Dynastes grantii. Next base: position 700,138 of record JAROYF020000021.1, on the reverse strand, counting down.
TCGAAGTGCAGAATCTCTCTTACGGCGAATGCTGAACAAAACGTAAGCAAAAATTTTGGTCCTATAAAAAAAATTTTGAAACTGAATCTGATAAGACTCAACTAGTAGCTTTTCAACAAGAGACCGGGGTTTTGAATATACGATAAGACAAGATCATTCAACCCTTCCCACCCAAATAAAAATACTGGAAAATTTTCGACTGTAGTTTAAATTTTGCGCTCATATTGAAAATCTTTGTCAACGATTGGCAAAAGTATGCTACGGCTTAAAATATATGTCTTATCACTGTAATAACGACATACTTTTACTTTTGTATTACGCAAATTTTCATTCCCAACTACGGTATGGTATTGTTCAGTGGGGAAATTCCGCCGTGGTGAAGAGTTTTAATTATGCAGAAGCGCGCTGTTAGGGTCCTGACGGGTATTGGTTTTCACTATTCGTGTCGCGAAAATTTTAAAAAAAATTAAAATTTAACCCGTCAAGATCCCTACATTTACAAAGTGTGTGTATATATTTACAAAAATAATCATTTTCCATAAAAATTACTTAACACATGAATATGAAACGCGTAGCAAAAACAAATTAAACCCCACAATCATCGTACGGAAAATATGAAATGTTTCTACAACACAGGGTGCAAACTCTTCAATGCGTTGCCCGGGGGTAAGGTGCTGTACCAATTTGAATATTTTTTTAAAAGGGAAAATTAAAAAATTTTCTTCTCATTAAAAACCTTTTACTCTGACTGAATTTTCTTCTTAAATTTAAAGAGGGTATGCCTGTTGGACAGTTTTAATTTAACTTTAGTAGTAGTGTATATTGAGACTTTTGCATTTTGACATGTTTTGTCATCTCAGTTATCTAGCATTTATACGTCTGATCTGTGATGAGAAATGAATATACTATTATTATTATTATTATTATTATTATTATTATTATTATTATTATTATTATTAATTGGACGCAACGTAAATGTTCTTTGATCCTTGTTTCAAAGTCTCGATAAGTCCTGCCAACGTAATTATAGAGCGGGCCAAATTGCGCCATCCAACAGAATCGGAATCAGGCGCAACGGCCGCTTATTGTAAATAGCGTATATGTGAGTCACAGCAGATATGTGATATTTCGAAATTAATACAAAAAAGAGAAAAAAAAATAAACTTAGACTTAGTAAAAGGAATCTGCAGATGCCCCATCGCACATTTGTCTTAATCTCGTGTAGTCCGGATTTTTTTTTTAAAACACTATCGAACTTAGCAAAAACCCGTCCACTTGTTGCATCGTTTATACTGTGTAACAATGTAAAACTTCGTCCACGACTTGCACTGATTCTCCCAAACGACAATCCAGAATTTTGCAAATTTTCTATCGCGTCTACTAACCCTTTGTAATTGTTGCTAATATTCTTTAGATGTGTTTCAACAGAAATATCGAAAACCCCTTCTGGCTCATCCTAATAGCTCTAGCTTCGGCAGGGAGGGGCCCAAAATAACGGATTTGACATCTTGAAAATGTTCATTATAATAAAAAGCGGCTTTTAACCACGTTCCCCAACGCGTAAGAATGGGCTGTGGTGGTTCTCGAATACCAGGGCCCTTTTTGGAATCCCTGGTCCTTTTAAAGGACTTTTGAAAAACCCTTTTTTTTGTTTTTTGCTATTAATGCATCCACCTCCCGGGGAACACTCTCGAATAGTTTGTGCCACAAGATGTAAAGCATGGACTTTACACGTAACATGTAAAAGTCCTTTACACTTTTTTTTAAGGGGGGCATAAATACACATTGTTGCTGGACCATCGCTCATGAACAACCCCAAAAGTTGACTGGTTTTACACTTGAAATTTTTTTAACGTTTCGAGAACTACGGCCGTAATTGCTTTACTATTTTTTTTAATCTTCTGCTGGCTAATAAAATTGCAAAATTTGGTTTAATAGGATCTAATACGCGCACTATTATATTCAAAATAGAATTTTTTTTTGCAATCTGTCGTCTCATCAAGACATAGCCCAGCTGTTTATTTTTTAATTCGGCAATTCGATTTTCAATGTCCTCACGTATTCTGGAATATCTCTCCGTAACGCTGTCCGAGATGGTAGTACCCACTCGATATTGTATTCCCCCAGAATTTTCAAAATGCTTTTTTATCAAGTATACGAAGTGGTAGCCCAAATACCATAAACTTTAAAAAGCAATTCTAATTGAAATTGACGTTGTTGTGACACACCTTTCTTTTGTTTCGTTGTGCGCTATTTATATGTCTTTCACACACACGTTTGCCCCACACAGTAGTTTTTTTTTACAAACTTTGTTGTACTCCCATTGTAGGTAAATCCACAAATTCACTAAGAAATTTATTAACTTTCGTAGGTAATGGCCGTTTTTTTTTTAATAGTTACGTTAGACATAATCACAAAAGCGAGCACACCGACGCTTCTTTCTAGTATGCCACGAATGGTAAAACGTAACATCTGCAGACTCGTCATTTGTTGATGAATAGAGCGCGTCACCCGTAAATGAATAAGCCCCTGTTAGTTCGTACCGTCGATGAATGAACTTTTTTTGTAGTGGCCCACTGTGAACAACGCCCAATTTATCAACGCAAAACTGCGGTGTATATTTGGCTCTTCACGACGTAATGACGTGGTTTTGGTCCTCGTCCTAATAATTACATATTTAAATTACCTATGTTTACATACATATATGCGGCCGGCAGCCTGATTGCGAACCTGGCGCGTGGCGTTCTTGGCCCGCTCTAGTAATTACATTGGCAGGTATCACATGCTAATTTATATACTCCTCTCTTTTTTAGGTTATCTATCCTATCTTTGTTGTTCAATAACACATCGCGTAAGGGATGTACGGTACTAAAGGAAACAGAAAAATGGGGTTGTTGATGATGGGATAATTGCCCCGAAACTGGTCGCTCATATTTTATTAAACGAATTATTGTGAGAGAGTGGACTTTTCTTTCAACCACCATTACTAAATTAAAATGGTGTCGGCTTTGTGTTTGCGGTGTTTCTTTAAACCGGACGTTATCTTTTTTCCACAAGATATCTTTCACGTAATCTTAATCGACTTGAAAATAACTAACGGAACTTCTCCAGTCGATTACATGACAGTTCCTCATCCAAGGTAAGAACTAGATCACAAGAAACTCTGCAAGGAAGCTTTATCTTGGATTAAGGCCAGTTTTAGCTTTAATTCTTCGGGTACGATTAAATCGCTGAAACTTTTTATTAATTTCCGGAGACCCGAGAACCGATTTTCTTTCCACCTGCCTCTGCAAAGTTTCCAGTCGTGCAACTGTCAGCCGCTATCACCTCTAAATTTGTTTTGTTTCCTTCTTATTCTTTTTCTTGTTGTTGTTGGTGTGCTTCGAGACCTCGTTCCGCATTCCGCTTATCAAAATACATGTAGATTAAATCCGCGGGATTTCAAATGGGTCATTAATTTACCCGCGGTGATGGTTGATGGAAAGATTTGGAGAACAAAAATAACGATAATTTATTATTTTATATTTTTGTAATTTATCTTGTATTTTCAATTATTATGCAGAAATAACTAGTTATTTTATTCCAGACAGGTAAGGGATGGCGAGGCGCGGCGCGAGGGTAGTTAAAACTGTATTGAATATCGCAGAGATCCAACAAATGCTCATGGGTAGAGTTGCAGAGGTTCGATACAACCCTAAATATAACTCCGAGTCTCAACTAGATCTGTTGTGTATACATTTACGCTGCCGTAAATACTATTTCGTAGTTCTACGTTTGTTTTAAAAATGCTGCCTACGTCGCGAAGACGACCAATGTTGGACAAAGTTACAGAATTTATAGCAGAAATGCCTGACCTAAATTATGATGGCGTTAAAATTCAATGGGTAGTTTGTAATATCCCTTTAATGTGTTAGTCCAAAAGGGATTGTCTACGTCACGAAATAGTAAACAGAATTCTTAAAAAAAAAATTGTACACACGACACTATGACAACTTAAAAGTTAATTTATGTGTTACCTTTATTGCATGTAATCTACCGTTTAATTTACTAGACAAGGATATGTCTCCTTTTGAAATAAATACTCGGACTGCAAATTACCAAGTCGGGCATCGTCACAAAGGATTGTGCCATTGCTGGTGAACATTTTAAAAAAAATTAAATCGGGTTGAAAGATAAAAAACTGTGGTTATGTGTGGACGAAACAACAGATCGTAAAAAAAATTCTGTGGTTAATGTAATGGTACGTACAATGGAACCATGTCAATCGTCACCTTCAATTCGATTAGCTTTCAGACGAGTACAACAATGTACTGCCGAAGTAATTTCAAAGTCAGTGTTAAATAAATTGGAAAAGTTTGAACTTTCAACAAACCAACTGTTGATGTTTATGAGTGATGGTGCCGCAAACATGCTTTCTGTAGGCCGGTCCCTTAAAAAACATTGTGCTAACTTGTTACATATTACGTGTAAAATTCATGCCTTCAGTCATGTGGCAGATAGTATTAGAAAATGTTATCCTGAGGTAGACGCTTTAATAGCGCATACAAAAGCGGTGTTTGTCAAATCCCCAAAACGTATTCGCAAATTTCACCGACTGTGCCCCCGTATGCCTGAGCCACCAGAACCTATTCTTACAGGTTGGGGAACATGGTTACAGGCCGCGTTTTATTATCATAAATATTTTGAGAATATTAAGAACGTGGTTTTACAATTGTACAATGTACAATAATTAGTTATAGGATTTTTAGTGTCAAACGAAAGCAGTATTTTAATGAGTCTCGTCCTAGGATTCTGTATATTGCTCCTTTTCAGCATTTAATACAATAAAGTCATTCATTATTATTATTATTATTATTATTATTATTATTATTATGATTATTATTATTATTATTATTATTATTATTATTGTTATTGTTATTATTATTATTATTAAAATAAGCTATCTGCGACGTTGCTACGATATAGAGAAAATTACACTTAAAGTAAAGATCACAAAAAAAATAATAGCCACTCAAAATAATTGAGTTAGTCTTAGCTCGCCGCGCCGTTTTATGTTTGGTGTTCGTAACAAACTTCCTACTCTCTCGTTAAACAGTTAAAAATGTGAACTACTCTCCTAGAGCATTTAAGCTCGTGAAAATTGCTCGTTCTAAACCCGCGAGCGTGCAGTCGAACAAACTACGAAGCAGGTAAAAAAGCGACATCAGAACAAAACAAAATCGAAAAAAGGAGCGAAAAACAAAAGCAGCCTTAGAACAATTGAAAACGCTACGTATTGTCGACACATATGCAACGTTTTTTTTGTTCTTTCTTTTCTAACTGTGAACGTACGTTCGAAACAAAGCAATAGCTTTTTCACAGCTAGAGCGAGTGGCGAATATTACTGTTATGAATGTTGAAAACGTTTCATTGCGTTTGAAGATAATTAGAAATGGGTACTTGAAAACAGAGGCGAAAAGTTAAGAAGGCCGCTTCCTTTGTTTTTTTCGTTTGCAAAGTTTTATATGAATTGTATTTTATATAAATGGAAATTTTATTTTTAAGGTATCAGTTAAAAAAACAATATAACGCCCGGTACAATCAATCGCTTATAAAAGGAGATTTAATTAAAAGTGCGTTTGAATAACTGAATCATATCATCAACCAAATAAATGAGGATTAAACAGTAAAGGGCCTAGGTTTGAAACCTGAAGCTTGCCTAAGACATAAAAAATTTATCTGAAGAAAATCAATTGTAAAAGACACTCATTTCTTTCAAATAAGGAAGATAATGTAACCAAACCGAAAGACTAACAGATTTTACGTATTTTAAAGCACCTCCTTTACGCCGTTTTCTTCTCATATTTAAGCCTCAAAAAAAGGGGAATGAAATCTTTATTTTAAATAGTTCCCTATAACTCATGCAACAATTGTCAGTAGATCTACTTACTTTATACTTATATCTTTATTAGTTTCTGATTACATCATAAGTTATTTTTTTATCCATCTTGCATACACACGCAGAGAAACGTTTGCTTGTGAAAAAAGTGTCTAGAAACAATAACCAAAGTAATACTAATAAATAGCTCATGGTATTGATTGGAATCACTCACGGCAAAAACAATGTCGGACTAACGCTCATTGCTTCTGCCCACATTTACTATGAACTATAAGGGTTGCAGAGTTCCAGGAACTATCCTTTGCCTTTTCCGTCGTTGTTGGATTTTCAGCCCAGCCTTCAGCGACTCAATCCACCTTCCACTGGAGTGAAAATTTTCTGTTCTCTGATTATGAGATTCCACAGCAAGCGGGTGGAAGTCGTAATTGCATTACCGCGGAATTTGATCTAGGAACATTCTGGGTCTTCTGTAGTGCCATGGGATTCCAGGATCGTAGTTGAACGGTGATTCGGCCAGTAGTGGGTTCGGATGGTCCTGTACTCTGTCGAAGGTAGTGCTGGCTAGTCGTCGTATGAAGGTTTGAAGCGTTTCCATTCCAGTGTCGGCGTGGAGGGTTTCGTTGCTCGACAGCTTGAAGTCTGCGCATATGACAATCAGCTACAGTCGCCCAGGCGACAGATGCGTAGGTCAACGTCGCTCTGATAACGGACTTGTTGAGTCTGATCTTGCAAGCAGGATCAAGCTTACCTCGACAATTCATCATTCCGTAGAGGACCGCTGACACCCGTCGCACGCGGTCGATGACAGATTGGACATGTGAGCCTCATGTCCCATACTTGACCTCGGCGCGCCAGGGGACAACGCCCCCCAGGATGGTCAGTTCTACTGGGTTCTCGTGCTTCAGCTTTCGCTTCCCGCTCCTCGAAAAAAGCAGGGCCGTGCTTTTTCCTGGGTGGATAGTAATTCTCCAGGTTTTGCACCATGTGTCCAGTTGGTTTAGGGATTCTTGGTAGCAACGTTCAACAATTCGGGGGTTCAGCGAACGGGTGAAGACGCATACGTGCGTGTAGATGTTGAACAAGAGCGGCGAGAAAACTGCTCCCTATGGTACTCCTGCGCTCATGGTTCTTATAGTGGATCTGTGGGCTTCCAGTTTGACTCGAACCTTTCGCTGGTGCAGGAACGATCGAATCAGACGTAGTAATCCCAACGAGGTTCCAGCTCGGTGCATCTTGTATAATAGGCCTTGATGCCAGGCCTTGTCGAATGCTATGGATACAACCAGAAATACAGCCCCTGTGTGTTCGTAACGATTGAATGCATCCTTGACATGCTCGACGAGTCGTAGGACCTGGAGCGTGGTGCTATGGCCTCCCCTGAAGGCGAACTGGGCATCTGGGATGATGTGCCGATCCTCCATTTCCTCGGCGAGTCTGGTGTGAATGATCCTTTCGGCCGCTTTCCCAATCGCTGGAAGTAGGCTGATCGGTCGGTAGTTATCCGGGCTTGAGACGGTCTGTCCTGGTTTCCTCAGCAATGCCACGTCCGCGCATTTCACCATGGCATTGATGATGTCGCTTGTCGCAGCAACAGCCTTTCTGGGTAAGCCCCGCAGAGCCTGGAACGTGATGCCGTCATTTCCTGAAGCCTTTCTTGGGTGAAAGCTCCTGAGTACTTCTCTTATTTCCGCAGGCAAAGACGGAGAGATCTGGTCGTTGTCGGCATCTCTGAGCAGCTGGCTCGTTATCCCACGTTTCTGTCCATCTCCCAGTTTATGCCACTAATCTTCAACAACAGTCACTGAAATATTTCCTGACGCCAGCTACTTTCATGAGATATAGTCATGCTGTCCTAGATAATAGCGACAAGAACCGGAATACAGATGCCATACTTACCCATGCAATGATATAACTTTTAATGTACAACGTTTCATGGATATTTTCAAAAGATACCGGTTAATGTAATATTCTGTAACATATAAAAAAAAAAACTTTTTCATTATTTCATTCGCTTGCTCCTAATTTCAATTATTAACATTGCTTTTTTTTCCATTATTATAATTTTTCTTTTAATGGGTATCCTTGTAGCTGGCCAGATGATGTGTTTCTTGAACACGGAACCGGTCGCCTAATTTCTCAATAGAACTTTGTTAGATCCGGACAATTTTTTCATTCCTACCTTTAATATGAGTATTGTCTTGAAATAAAAATATTTTCTTGAATAGAGACCGATTTTTGCAAGATCTATTTTCTTGATGCAAGAAACCATTGCTCTGCGTGCACTCAAAATAATTTAAACGGAGTTGTCCTCAACGGAGTTGTAAATAAGTAAATTTTAAATTTAAATCGGCCGCCATAGACCTTAATGTTATATCGGCTATGAAACGATAGATATACAATAATACGGAAAATGGGAGAAAGGAAACAATGGGCGTTTTAAAAAAGGCGAGCGTAAGGATAATTGGTTTTTCTCGCGCTGAGAATATAAGGAAAACCTTTCAGAACATCGAACGTTTCGACGCTTCAAATCGCATATTTCCCCCATCAAAAACACGGTCCCGGCGTACGATAAACTTGACGCAATCTATCTCTCATTTTCTTCTTGAATATAACGTCTGGAGCTTCGTGAGTAGCTACATAACTTAGGAAAAATAAGAAAGCTTCTTATAGATTATGGAGAGAGCGTGTAACAATAGGGAGTGTTTTTCTTCATTCTCTTCCGTGTAAATACAACGGAAAAGATGCACCTAAGTATACATACCTGTCTGTCTTCTTTTCATTCTGCTTGAAAAAAATTTTACTTTAAAGAAAGTACATGTGTTTAAAGTTAGCGGTGTTATTCTTCTCTGAATGGAATTTTCGTTGAAAAATTGCGATTGATCGATTTTTCCTACCAGATGTTGGTATTGTTTGATTACCATGATAGCGATAAACAAAACATACTGACATTGCTGTTTTTAACTGCCGATTCGACATTTTCAGTCTAACCAGCTACTTGCAAAATGAATTACATAAAAAGAATGTTAATATACAGCGTGTTCACCGAGAAATTCACAAGGAATGCAAATTTTAAAATTCTGAGAGCATTGCTATAAATGTCTATTAAGGGAACATATTTCGTAGTAAAATTCTTTCTAATTAAATTTGTCGCCGCTAGGTGGCGTTATCTATGTATTTTTTTATAGAACACCGCGTTTTTTAATCTATTTTTGAAACCTACAACGCATTTGTGATCACTTTCCTTATAACTGCAACCATTCTATCTGTTTTACTTATCGAGACAATAATTTTTATAAATTTAAGACGAAGATATAGACCTACACACAAATACTTATAAAATTTGAATGAATTAAGACAAATTGATACATTTTGTAACAAATAAACGATAACAGATTGTGTTCTGTAGATGTAATACAGATATTACCAAAATAGCACGGCAATGTCCTCCAATAAATTCTAAAGTTTCCTGTTATTAGGAGATTAGGTATTCATATAACACCTAAATCATGATTTTTAAGCCGTTCCACCCTTTCTACATCCCATTTTTTACCCCACAATTCTTCACCTTTTCTGGACGAAGTAGACCTGCCTTTGCACGAAAAATAATTATTTTGATCTTAGAAAGCCCGCGCTTCAAACACGATAAATTCCAATAGCGCCGTTTTACCGGGAAAGTTGGGGTCATAACTTACACGAGGCCTTTATAGAGATATCAAGAAGTTTCTGGACGGAGGATGGGGCGCGGCAAAAGGCGGGGAGGAAGCTAGCGATCGCAAAACTTTTCAAGGGAAAACCGGGAACGTATCGTCCTGTGGAAGGAGGGAGAAGTTGATATCCGATTTAACACGGCGAAACGAAGTCTGGTGGAAAGAGATAGAAACTAGTAAGCTTGGTAGGGGTGTAAGAATTTTAAGAACTGATAAATCATTAAAATGCATCTATGTTGGAGTATGGAGGTGGAAATGCTGCACAGAGGAAAAAAAGGTTTTGAATCAAACAAATATATATCTTTAAAATTATTTATTAAATTCAACAAAGGTTTATTTGAGGGAAAGCACATTTTTTAGGAGCAACAGATTAAATTTGTTTGAATGTACCAACGTTCTTACTTTACATAATTTTGTATGTAGAGTCGTCAGCAATTTCCGTTACGTGAACGCAGGGCAATGGCAATCGTACTCCTAGTTTAGGTTATGTGAGATGGTGGTTCGTAAGCGGTGAGATGTAAACGAAGAAAATAATAGGTAAGTAGGATAATGGATTTATATATTCTTACCATTGGATAACTAATGTTAAAATTTCTGTTTAAAGAAAAAAATAAAATAGTTGCCACAGATTGGTGAATATCAGAATTCCTGTTTGTATTAGGAATTAGCGAAAATTACAAAAATCTCGCCGATATCGCTTTCAAGGACAGTCACACCAATCTTAGCGGTTTAAATAAATTGCGATTCAATTCACCACACATTTTCAATGCTTTGATCTTGCCGTTTTCATATTTTGTAGCTGATTGTTAGCATATTTCCTCCTTTTTTGGTATAACAGGTATTTCAGCAAAGGCAAGTGATAAGTCATGTTTGCATGCATAAGTCCTTTGAGGTATTTGCTGTTCAATCTCCTACTCTTTTTGTCATAATACCTAGCACCCTTCTAGCACCTAACTATACAGTTATCCCTGTCACTAGTTCGCGATTCTTAGGATTCCTACGAGATTACCGAGATAATAAGTTTCGTAATACTCTTTCCAAACAAACGTAGTACAAGTATCACTTTAATCTTTATGTATCCGCACATACAACACACAAGTTATTTTGTGGTTATGTCATCTTCATCGAAATAATTTTGTACACAATACAATTACAAAATGATGTATACATGGATAATTATTATTTTTATAGACACCTGTATAAAAGTGTACATACCTTTTAACAACTCTTTTTAACGACGTATTTTTGTAGCTATATATTATATATATTTGGACATCTACAGTCTGTTTAAAGTTATCGGCGTTGTATTCTTAACTTAATTAATTAATATTGTTAAAGTCAGGTTACAACTTCGACATAGAAACCTAACCTAATCTAATCAGATTCACTTTACAGGTTCCTGAGAAATGTGAGTAATCTCGAAGAAACTTGAAGGAGATCTGTAATATTTAACCCTGGAAGGGAAACCTTATTAGCAGATACATTAAAGGTAACCATCGTAAAATTTACGACAGTATACTTGGATAAACAAAAAAACAAAATTGTGATATGATTTATTATTAAAAAAGGTTACATTTCATAGAATAAGCTTTAACAAACAGAAGTAATTGCAAACATTAGCTGTTACTACATATCTATGGTACATTTGCTGCAAAATGTAGCTCGATGCTCGGAACAATATGGTCGATTGCAACGGTTGCAAAATGGGTTGTCATTCGCCTTTTTTTCGCGGTGCAACTAAATCTAACACATGTTTCGTTCTGAAGCGACAGATATCCCTGGTTCTTTCTGAGCAGGTGCAGGTAAAACATCCTCAATATTTTGACGAATCCAAAACGGCAAGTTTAAATTTGCGAGCGTTGCTCTAACCACGGTTGTACTAAGTCTTTATGTAATTGTAACACGTACTTCTTTTGTTCATTAGCTTTTCCCCCGATTTCATAGTATTGTAACAATATATAACATATGCATTAATACAAGCCATATTGAGCATTCCATCAAAAATACAAAGCAGCCAACGTTTCGTCTTTCTGGAAGTATTCATAAGACTGCACATTTGATCGGATACATCAACTGCCTTTAGTCATGTTGTAGCAGTCAATTATTTCAGGTTTTCCTGTAGTGTGAGTAATATTATCACCCTGATGCATGGTTGATAATAGAAGAACAGTTTTGTTTTGTTTAACTTTGTAGGATACTAGCGTTTTTTTTTTATCAAAACAGAATTTTGCGTGGCCAACTGGTTGTTTATGCAGGCTCAGCATTTCGGGCGATATTTCCTTTTCTATTTGATCGAATTGTACCAACAATAGTCAAATTGTAAGGGTTTTTCAACAAATCATCAGCTAATTTTACTGACGTTGTCCATTGTAATATTTCGATTGGATTTGTGAATAGTTTTAGTTAACGTTTTAACAAAATATTCTCCTAATGGTATACCATTGCTTTGAATACGTTTTCCTAAATATGAAGCTGCATCAATCATATGTTTGGTTCTCACATCGCAAAGCATAGCAATTTTTAAGCCATACTTCCATGGTTTGTTTGGTATGTACGAGGCTCGTCCGGAAACTAGTACCCGTTCGCGCCGTGTGGAGCAGCAGTTTCGCGACGAGCCGCCGAGTGGTTTTCTCGTGACGCGGTGATCTGTCAGCTGTCAGCGTACGAGATTTGGTTGAGTTATCTACAATAATATCGCATCAGTGTGAGTTTGGAATGTTTAAGACACCCGACAATACCGCCAGTTGTGAAATGCGGTCCGTAATAAGATCCCTGAACACCAGAAATGTGAAGCCATGTGACATTCACCGTCAAATTCAAGAAGTGTACGGCAACGATGCGATGGACGCATCATCGGTTCGGAGATGGTGTCGCAATTTCAATGCGGGGAGAGACAACGTTCACGATGAAGAGCGTCCCGGGCGTCCTTCCGTCATTACTGATGCGATGCTGCGTGCATTCGACGACTTCATACAGCAGGATCGGCGTGTCACACTTAATGACATCAGTGCACGTTTTCCACAGATTTCGCGCACCACCACCGCGCATGAAATTGTCAAAGATCATCTGCATTACAAAAAAATTTGTGTAAGGTGGGTGCCGCGCATGCTTTCAGAGGAACACAAAAACAAGCGTATGGGTGCGGCCTTGAATATTTTGGAGCGTTACGCAAATGAAGGTGATGCATTCTTGTCACACATTGTTACGGGCGATAAAACATGGGTTGCTTACTCAACGCCCGAAAGCAAACGCCAGTCCATGAAATGGCATCACTCTCATTCACCGACCAGACCCAAAAAGTTCAAGACAGGAGAGTCGACTCGCAAACTCATGGCAACCGTCTTCTGGGACAGACATGGTCTCTTGCTTTTGGATTTCATGCCACGAGGGGCCACCATTAATGTGGAAGCATATTGTGCCACGCCACAGAAGTTGCGGCGGGCAATTCAAAATCGGCGGCGAGGTGCTGTCCTTTCTCATGTTTTTAAAGATGGTACTGACCGACCAATTGCTTATGCGTCGCGAACGTTGACAAAAAGTGAGGTAAATTATTCGCAAATTGATAGAGAAACTCTTGCTATTGTTTTCGGTGTAAATAAATTTTATCAGTATTTATATGGTCGGAAGTTTACTTTGGTAACCGGTCATGAAGCATTATTATCTATTTTCGGTCCATATAAAGGTATACCAGCAATGTCGGCGAGCCGCTTGCAACGTTGGGCGTTAATGTTGGCAAATTTTAACTAAAGTATTGAATACGTGAAATCGGAAAAAAATAGTGCAGATTGTTTGTCACGTTTGCCTTTGCCTAATAATGATTTCGAACATTTACCGGACGACATGGAAAAAACTTGTTTCAATTTTGTTCAGGAGAATAACATCTATCAATTAATTGTCACCAAATTAAATATAAAACAAAGAAAGATCATGTTTTGAAACAAGTTTGTTCATTTATTAAAACTGGTTGGCCGAAGAAGGTCAACGATGTTTTACAGCCGTTTTTCTTGAAAAGCAAACAATTAACTATTGAGAACGGCTGCGTTTTATTTGGATATAAAGTAGTTATTCCAACTAGCTTGCAACGAAAGATTTTAAGTCAAATTTATGCATCGCACATGGGAGTAGCGAAAATGAAATCGCCAGCTCGCTCATATGTTTGGTGGAATAATATGAATAGGGAAATTGAGAGAATAGCAAAACAGTGTGAATCTTGTGCTTTAAACAAAAACCTACCTGTAAAAGCTCCCAAATTCAGTGGGATTATCCTTCTGAACCTTGGGAAGGAATTCATATAGATTTTTTAGGGCCTTTGTATAACAACATATTTTTGCTGTCATAGATGCAAATACTAAATGGCTTGAGGCATTTGTAGTTCGGGAAATTACGTCTAAATATGTTATTAATGTTTTACGTAGTTTATTTGCAAGATTTGGGTTACCAACAACGCTGGTTTCGGACAATGCAAAACAGTTTACATCAAATGAATTTCAATATTTTCGAAAAATGGATAATATTGAGCATAAAACAATAGCACCATTTTATCCTGCCACTAACGGAGCGGCCGAAAATGCTGTTAAATCAATTAAAAATTGCATTAAAAATGCGGTTGGAAATAGGTCATGTACTAACGATGATTTAGAAGTAATATTGAATAGATTTTTGTTAGATTATAGAAACACCGTCCATTGTACAGCGGGAAAAAGCCCGGCTTCTTTAATGTTTGGGCGATCTTTACGTATCAAATTGGATCTTTTAACACCGTTTACAAGAAACAAAGAAACACAAGAGATTGTTAAAGAGAAACAAACTAAACAACAACAGTATTATAGAGGCAACCGGAATCAAACATATAATGTAAATGATATTGTGTGGGTGTGTGATTATCGTGTCGTTAACAAACCTTCTTGGATTAAAGGTGAAATTAAAAATAAACTTGGACCCAGAACGTATTTAGTTTTTATTATGGAATTAAAGAAGCTTTGGAAAAGACACATCAATCAAATTATAGACGGATGTGACAGTTCTAGTTCACTTGTTAAAAATAATACTGAATGCACATCTGTAAATGTATCTACGAGCGATGAGAAAACTGTAGGTGACTCCGGACACAATGATGTAAGAGAATTGCGAAGAAATTGTAAATCTGGAAAGTTCCACAAATTCTGAAAATACTACGACTAAAAGAATTTGTAAAAAGCCTGAACGTTGAGGATATGATCATTTCTTTTTAATTCCGTAGGTATTTTCAGAATGGAGGGTAAGGTGTTATATTTATGACTTATTTTAAGTTGGTAGTATTTTATTATTAGACGCATGCGCGTACTTGGCTGTAGCGAGCAGCAGTAGAACTGCGGCTGCGAACAAATGTTGTTGTATTTTTGAATTCGTTAAAGTAATATAGATGATATCTGCGTTTTATTAGTTAAAGAACATTACAGATACCTAAAAGAATTTCAACTTTTAATTGATACAGGCTTGTCATAAATCAAGTTTATACATATTGACCATGTGCAAACATGAACATAAATCGTTGTAATTACAACGCTACGGCGTCATTTCGAATTTTTTTACCCCACCTTCGCCATTTCCAAAACATTTTCGCCACTTTTTCCGCAAAAAGAAGCAAGGTGAAATATCGAAGTTCACTCGGGACGTAATTACCGTGAGATACCAAAACGTAGCGATTCCGCCCCTTGGCGGTAGTAATATCGAACATTAATTCTACCCATTGTGCGGCGTTTAATTGTTTTATAATGCCGGGGGTGGTCGGGTTCCTCCGCATACAATAAAGTATCCCCTAATATCGTCGTTTTAGAGTTATTCTGAGTGAAAGAGGGCCTCCTGGCGTTCGTCCACAAAATACATTTTCCCCTAATGTAGGTTTAAAGAAGCGACGGTGTTCATTGCCGCTTCTTTGTGTAATTTGGGGATGTTGGGAATGGAAAGGGTGAGCGTAATGAGTAGTATTTTCGAGAACGCGATAAAGGGGTATTAATCATGTCTAGAGCGGGCCAAATTGCGCCATCCAACAGAATCGGAATCAGGCGCAACGGCCGCTTATTGTAAATAGCGTATATGTGAGTCACAGCAGATATGTGATATTTCGAAATTAATACACAAGAGTAAAAAAATAAAAGCTGACGCAATAATAATGTTTAGTAATTAGAGCGGATATATATATATATATATGTACACGCTGGGGTGTTTTTATTTTCATTATGATTTATATTTGATTGAAAACGGTATGCGTTGTAAATGGGATGTAATAAGGAAATAACTGAGAAACTGAACGCTTTTTTATTCTGTTGTACTTAATAATGTAACTGTAAATAAAGATATAATAAATAAATTCTATCCTTCTTAATAATGCGGATAGGCTTGTTTAAAAAGTTGCACCATCAGATAAGTTTCCACATTTGCCTCGGTGAAGGATGTTCGCCGAGACGAAAAAATGTTCTTATATTTCGAAAACGACCGTTCCACGTCTACCGAAGTAAGATAGGCGTAATTAAAATAATCTTTAGACTTAGTCAAAGGAATCTGCAGATGCCCCATCGCACATTTGTCTTAATCTCGTGTAGTCCGGATTCTTTTTTAAAACACTATCGAACTTAGCTAAAACTCGTCAAATTGTTGCATCGTTTATACTGTGTAACAATGTACTAACTTCGTCCACGACTTGCACTGATTCTACCAACGACAATCCAGAATTTTGCAAATTTTCTATCGCGTCTACTAACCCTTTGTAATTGTTGCTAATATTCTTTAGATGTGTTTCAACAGAAATATCGAGAAATCCCTTCTGGCTCATCCTAATAGCTCTAGCTTCGGCAGGGACGAATTGCAAAATAACGGATTTGACTTCTTGAAAATGTTCACTATAATAAAAAGCGGCTTTTAACCACGTTCCCCAACGCGTAAGAATGGGCTGTGGTGGTTCTCGAATACCAGGGCATAACCTGTGGAATGCCCTAGTCCTCTTAGGACTTTTGAGAAACACTTTTTTTTGTTTGCTATTAATGCATCCACCTCCGGGTAACACTCTCGAATAGTTTGTGCCACAAGATGTAAAGCATGGACTTTCCCGTAACATGTAAAAGTCCTTCACACTTTTCTTTAAGGGAACGGCCTACACTACACATTGTTGCTGCACCATCGCTCATGAACAACAACAGTTGACTTGTTGACACTTGAAATTTTTGTAACGTTTCGAGAACTACGGCCGTAATTGCTTTACTAGTACACTGTTTTAATCTTCTGCTGGCTAATAGAATTGCAAAATTTGGTTTAATAGGATCTAATACGCGCACTATTATATTCAAAATAGATTTTTTTGCAATCTGTCGTCTCATCAAGACATAGCCACAGCTGTTTATCTTTTAATTCGGCTTTAATTCGATTTTCAATGTCCTCACGTATTCGTGGAATATCTCTCCGTAACGCTGTCCGAGATGGTAGTATCCCAGAATTTTCGAAATGCTTTTTTATCAAGTATACGAAGTGGTAGACCACATACCATAAACGTTAAAAGCAATTCTAATTGAAATTGACGTTGTTGTGACACACCATTTCTTTTATTTCTGTGGTGTGCGCTATTTATATGTCTTTCACAATCACGTTTGCTCCAGCACAGTAGTTTCTTTTTACAAACTTTACAGAAAATTGTACTCCCATTGTAGTGTAAATCCACAAATTCACTAAGAAATTTATTAACTTTCGTAGGTAATGGCCGTTTATTTTTAATAGTTACGTTAGACATAATCACTAAAGCGAGCACACCGACGCTTGTTTCTAGTATGCCACGAAGTGGTGCAAACGTAACATCTGCAGACTCGTCATTTGTTGATGAATAGAGCGCGTCATCCGTAAATGAATAAGCGCGCTGTTAGTTCGTAGCCGTCGATGAATGAACTTTTTTTTTGTAGTGGCCCACTGTGAACAACGCCCTATTTATCAACGAACACCCAAACTGCAGGTGTATATTTGCGCGTCTTCACGACGTAATAGACAGTGGTTTTGGTCCTCGTCCTAATAATTACATATTTAAATTACCTATGTTTACATACATATATGCGCCCGGCAGCCTGATTGCGAACCTGGCGCGTGGCGCTCTTGGCCCGCTCTAATCATGTCGTTAGGAATGGTAAAAGCCATTGTTGGTGGATGTGTTTTCGAAAAATTCAAATAGTTTTATTGGCTATACCCCGAATATGTCTATTCAATAGCTTTCAAATACGAAATGTTGAGCCTTAGAAATAATATTTTTTATAATCTACATGTCAGAATCTTCATTTCACGTATTACTTTTGATATAAACAAAATAAAATCCTGCACACACTGGAAAGAAAGGACCGAAATGTACGAATAAGTCGATAAATAATCTAAAACGACTTGTCACCTCCAAACAAAAGCTACAAACGCGCCGAGATAAGAGCGCCGTAATAGCCCTACGGGACAGATGCTACACGTCTACCGTCCAATACGAGAAACAAAAGATATTTTATTCTGTCAGGGTAGGCCGAGCCTCTGCGAATTTTGGGCTTTTGTTTCGCCCTCGATTAGCTTTTATCCTTTTTTTTTGGGCGTATGTACGTCCTTTGTTTCTTTCACAAGAGCGAAATGTCAGAATAAGATGTCCGCGGGGGTTTATACGAGAGACACCTTTCAAGTTTTTACGAAAACAACGACAACAATTTTTCTTTAGTATAAATCGTTTTATAGTTTTTCAAAATATTAGGCGTTAATGTTCATACACTTGTACATGCGTTCGAACCAATCCGTGAAACATTTTTTGCACTCTGAAGGTGATATTAGGGATTGCAATACCGCTTTACCGATAAATTGCGAAAATTCTTTCAAAATTTTTACCGGTAATTTGCGATCTTCCACCGGCAATTGGAAAGAATATTAAATACATAAACAGAATCAGTATAGAAATTATTATCTCTTTATGTTTTCAAATCAGTTAGTAACAGTCTTACGTTACCTAAACAAAAATACTTCATTTTACACCTTAGTTTGTTACTTATTATTAGAGCAACGCAACTTCCCTCAAAGCCAGTGGCGGGCGCATGAAAGTTTACACAAAATTAATTAAATGTGATACGTGCTCAAACACTTACCGTTTTAAGAGTCCTCCGTGAAATCACAAAGTGGATAATGTCTATTTAATATTTGTAACATTAGATATGTTTCCAAAGTTGTATCGGCAAAGTGAGTACAGCGTGAAGAAAAAGTGTTTTTGTATGCCGAAAACGAATGTTCTACATCCAGTGACGTTATATTTGCGTAAGTAAAATAATCTTTCAAATAACTTAACGGTTCTGTTGACGCACCTTCACAAATTTGTCTTAATGTGCCAAAATCAGGGTTTTTATCTAAAACACTTTCAAACCTTTCTAAAACATAAACATTTCTTGCGTCCTCTATCGCGCATAGCTGTGCGTGAACATGTTGCACTATTTGCAAGGATTCCACTAACGACACCGAAGAATTTTGTAGTTTTTCTATCGCACCCGCTAGTCCCACGTAATTGTTCTGAATAATTTCCAAATCCGTTTTAACTTGACTATCCTGAAATTTCAAGCGGCTTACATTAACAGCCGCAGCTTCCTTTGGGTCGAATTCTAAAATCACCTTCTTTATATTCTCAAAATATTTAAGATAATAAAATGCAGCCTCTAACCATGTTCCCCAACGAGTAAGAATAGGTTGTGGTGGTTCAGAAATACCGTGGTATAGTTTATAAAATTCCCGAATACGTTTTGGGGATTTTACAAACACAGCTTTTGTATGTGCTATTAGAGCGTCTACCTCGGGATAACATTTTCTGATACTATCTGCTACGAGACTGAGATGATTTTGACATGTAATATGCAACAAGTTAGCACAATGTTTTTTAAGAGATCGACCTACAGCAAGCATGTTTGCGGCACCATCACTCATAAACATCAACAGTTGATTTGTTGAAAGTTCAAACTTTTCCAATGTATTTAACACCAACATTGAAATTACTGCAGTGCATTGTT
The DNA here is from genome assembly GCA_029619325.2 of Dynastes grantii. Taxonomy (NCBI): domain Eukaryota; kingdom Metazoa; phylum Arthropoda; class Insecta; order Coleoptera; family Scarabaeidae; genus Dynastes; species Dynastes grantii. The sequence continues at coordinate 680,525 of JAROYF020000021.1, read as the reverse complement.
GTATTCGTCTGGAAGCTAGTAAATTCAGGGTGACGTGAGTGGTTCCATTCTGCGTACCATTGCATTAACCACAGAATGTTTTTTACAATCTGTTGTTTCGTCCACACATAACCACAGTTTTTTATCTTGCAACTCCGATTTAATTCTTTCCTCGACATGCTCACGAGCAGACGGCACAACTCTCTGTAATGTTCTCTCACTTGGTAACCTAAAGTCCGAATATTCATTCCAAAACGAAACGTATCCTTTCTTCCTTAGTAAATGAAATGGTAAATTACATGCAATAAACACATAAATTAAATTTAAATTTGTCATAATCTCGTGTGGAACTTTTTTTTGAAACATGCCCTGCACTATTTACGGGCCGTAGACAATCACTTTTCGACCAACACATTAAATCTATTTTACACACTACACATTGAATTTTAGCGCCATCACACTTTAAATCAGGCATTTCCGCAATAAATTCTCTTATCGTGTCCAAGTTTGGTCGTTTTCGCGACGTAGGAAACATTTTCAAAACAAACGTAGAACTACGATATAGTATACGACAGCGTAGATGTATACACAACAGATCGGCTTTCGAGTCGCAGTTATACTGACGCTTATACCGAATTGTCCCGGTCGTGTTTATTTTGTGTCATTATGCGTCAGCCACTGGCTTTCAGCGCAGTTTGCGTTGCTCTACTTATTATATCACTCAGACGGTAAGTAAAAAAAAAAACTAATGTGTTTATGCCTCTTACAATTTTTGGCGCTCTTTAAAAACAGCACTTGAAGTATTGCTTTGGTAGCCATGTAACGCTTACAACGTGTTGTAGCGTGCTGTGCGCAGGTTTACACAATAACATCTTTCTAACTACCATCACAATATCGACTTTCATAATTAAATCATTTGAAGTTCTAGGCATAACGATCTAGAATGAATTATCACCATTATTAAAAGAAAAACATGTTTAAACAACGTTGAAGAACTCTTAAATTACAATTAACTGGTTACGATTACTGCGTAATCCATATGATTCATTTTAGTTTTAAGTATTTTGTGTATTTCAAGATGTTTTCTTCTTATTTTCTTTTTGTTTGACCATTTCTAGACTTTGTACCGAAGTCCTTGAAATAAAATATATTATTATTATTATTATGTTCTAGCATAATACCGGCAAATTCCATGTGCTTAACCCCAGTATAAACTCGCGACAAGAATTTGGTTAAATTCTCCCTTCTTACAATGTCGAAAGATATTGGTAACGTTACAGTTACAATTAGAAAAATTCTAGATAATCGAAAAGGTTCGCTGGATATAAAAGGAAGGTCTGGAATTAATAATAATGCCTACGAAGAACGTCTATACAGCGTATCCATCTGGTGCGTGAAATCTCTCTAAGCTACCGTGTTGGGTTTATTAGTGTAACACGCACACTTCGCATATGTTTTATATTACAGGTCGACATATTTTTCCTTGGATACTGATACTTCCCAGATTTTAGTTTAGGATAGCATTAAAATTAGGTACACCTTTTAGAGTAGGAATACAACAAGGCATATCGGAATAAAAAATCTTCGTATTTAGTGAATTAAATCCAAGTCTTTTGTCAATTTATTATATCTCTAGAAATAGTTTCAATATCATACCTAGATACCCTCCTCAACAACTGACCAACTCCCTAGCTTTGAGCGGCTCCAGCTGGTCAAAAGCCCGACATAATTCAGATACCCGGAACATTTCTACAAACTACGAAAGCATTCCGGCCACGTTACGGACGCTACGAAGGACCTTCCTCTAACAGCATTATCCTAACGACCGGTGACAGTTCACCGTCTCCCCCCGTCCCACGCGTCCTACTTTCCTTTCACCCTCCTCAAAAAAAAAAAAAAAGAAAGGAAAAACAAACGACAAACAACGTATGGGAGACCCGGGCGCCCCCCTAAATTAGAAAAATCTCCGGTCAAGCGGAAAATGCCGCCCGAAAGCATGCCGGAAATTTACCCCGATCCTCGCTTGAAACGGAAAAAAAGGAGACGAGAATTCCACAAACATATTCCGGAGCGCGAGTTCCGGACTCCGGCGAGATGTTTCCACGAAACCGAAATTGAATTTCGGTTTGTGTTTCGAAAGGGAGGGTCGAAAATATTACAAATTAGTTGATTTTGCCGATCGGTGTGTACTTCTTTATAGTAAATATTTCCTCGAATTTTAACGGGGAATTAGGCTGAATTTATACCGCGTTTGCCGGCAGATATCCGATAGGTTAGCGTACATGCGCACGCAAGATGGTTATGAAAAATAAAAATTGAAGGGAAAGTAAATAATGACAGCTTTCGATTAAAATCAAGGTTCTGTGGTATAAGTGAGATTATCCTGCTTATTATCAACATAGTAGCCACGCAGTTTAGTGGCCGATAGCATCTACGCGCTCTTGTATATACTCTACCGCTCATATGTATATGGGCACATCAAATTTCAGGGTAAATCATTAAATATTTAAATTGAAATATTGAAATATGAATTTGGCATTTAAGTATACACAAATGTACAATTTTAACAATTAAAATTATTTATTTTACCCAAATCTTAGATTCGTCTATGTGACCTTCTTTACTTTTAACCATTGCGTCATATAATCGGTGCATTCTTGCAAGTAATTTTAACAGTGTCTCCGGAATTATTCAAGCCCATGCTGCCTGTAGTTTGTTCCACATGTCATCTGCGGAAGTTGGAGCAGTTTTTCTTACTTCCCGATAGACTTCTTCCCATAATAACTCGATGGGATTTAAGTCCAGGCTTTGGGGCGGCCATTTCATGATTGTTAATGTCCCTTCCTCTTCCAACTGTTCTAAATATTGCTTGCATAATTTCAAAGCGTGTCTTGGGTCACTAGTTTGTTGGAATACGAAATTCTTACACCAGAGGGTATTGCATTTTCCACTAAGATGCGTTTGTATTACTCTTTTTTCATTATGCCTTGAATTTTTACGAGATCACCTGCGAATGTACCAGCAAAATAACTTCATATCATTACCTAACCACCACCGTGTTTGACGGTAGAGATTGTATATTGCTCTAGTGCACGTTCACCTACAGATCCTACAATCACTCGTCTTCGTAAACCGAAAATCTCGAATTTGGATTCGTCGGTTCACAATACCTTGCTCCAATCTTCTACCGTCCGATATCAATGTTCACGTGCCCATTGTAACCCCTCTTTCTTATTAATTTGGCGAAGCAAGGGCTGTCGCATCGCAATTCGTCCGTAAAGACCGGCTTTTTTCAAATCGCGTTTAACTGTGGACTCGCTAATCAGCTTCGGAAGTACAGTATTGATTTCTGCGGCGATTTATGGTGCTGATTTGTTTCTATTTTGCTTGCAGGACACCACGATTGCAATATCTTGAGTTGATTTTGTCGTCCTTGGTCTACCACATCTTACTTTATTTAGAAAACTGCCACTTTCACTATATTTTTTGATGTTATAATCAACAGTAGATGGACTTAAATGTAATTTTCTGGCAATTTGACGACTACTTATGCCTAAGTTATATTGTGCTACTATCAGAGCACACGTTTCAACACTAATTTCTTTCCTTTTCGTGTTTTAAAATTTCAAATGAAAATATAGACACTATTCGTTACTAACATGGAACGATAACTGGTGGTAATTTAAAAATATTACTTCAAATGGCTTTATTATAGCTTCATGATTCATAATAAAATATTGTCGCTTTTACCTGCGTTTTTATGACGGTATTACCTCTCATACAGGTAAAAGAAGTAAATAGGCCGATATTATTTGATGAATTTAAATGAATCTTACTGATTATTAGCATACTATTCAATAATGCTAGAATGTATTTCCTAAATACCTTCTTTGTACACAAAAATCTAAAATCTAAGAGTGTCCCAATACTTATGATCAGTAGTGTACCTATAATCCTTTTCCTACCCTTGTTTACGCCTACTTTACTATCTACCGACATTCAGGTTAGTTTACGGTCTGTATATGAGCCGTTAATGCTAGCAGGGCCTGCCATCGGAGTTTGTGTACCGAACAGAACTTACTACAGGCTGCGGTGTTTGTATTTTAGACATAAGCTTCGATTTAGCAGATTATAAACTTGAAAAGGAAAAATGCTATGCGTTAATAAGGCTCAAAGATGGCTATTTCTCCATACGGAGTAATAAAGTACATTATCACACATCTTCGTTATCTTTAGGAGTAAAGAATTATACCCCAATAAACTACAAATCATTTTGCGAGGCTGCAAACCGTTTAATATCATTCGAAACTTTTTAGGAAAATACTCAATTGTTTTTTTACATCTTCCTAGAGGGATGAAAGCGTAGTAACGTTTATTCATTGCTTCACATTACAGAAAATATCTTCCGGGTGATTATCACCGATTTTAAGATGTCTTAATATTTTAGCAGCATTTTTGACATGCTATTTCCCAGTTTAACGCCTATACCGGGTGTCCCAGATTCAATGTTACAAGCGATATCTTCCTTATTTGTAGAGATATAAGATCGAGCAAGGTGCCGTCGAAAATAGTTTGCAGAATCCTAAAAGATATACTTTTTAAATCTAGCCCTAGTAAATTACCCTCCAAGAAATTTTCCCCAAACCAAGTACGAAGAGTTTGTAATACAACGATATAAACAAAAATTGCTTTTAAGAAATATTTAATACAAGATAATCATATCAACAGTAAATAACAAAAAAAATTCTTACAGAAAGTTAAACAGACTTTCAATACTTTAATAACTCATAAAATTAATCAGTTACAGATGTTGTTCAAAATGACCACCATTTGACGCAACTCGCGCTTCAAATCGATCAACTAATACCCTGGAAGTTGCTGCTATGATCATATTCATTGTAATGGAATTACATGCTATGAGGCGGAGCGCGATCCTGTTGCTGCCACAAATCATCGCGCTCTGCTAATGGAACATCTTCCACTAACTCAGGAAGGTCATTATGTGAAAAATATAAATAATGTAGCCCTGTCAAATTTCCTTTAAAGGTGTAGGGACCACTGATACATCCATTAAATAATCCGCACCAAACGTTGACACATGTTACCTGAAAATGAGTCTCACCCATCCAGCGAGGACTTTCTGGAGCCCAGTAATGGCAGTTATGGCGATTCAACACCCCATTGTTATAAAGTCGTATCTCATCAGTCCACAAAAACATTACTTGCATAACAGCAATGAATCCTAGCCTCCGCTCAAAGTCTGCAGGCCTTAATGCTTGCAGTAACTGAATTTTAAAAGGATGATATTTGTGAAATATTAATATCCTCTGTACTGCTGATTTATGTATTCCCATATCTTCTGCCACAGTTCTAACTGAAATTTGTCGATTCAATCCAATATAAGCCAATACATTTATTTGCATTTCTTCTGTTCTAACTGGTGTTACATGATGAGAATGTTTTAGATTTGATAGGATTGAGCCCGTTCGCATTTTGGCTTCAACACGAGGAGGTGCCGTATGCGATGGTACTACTCTGTTAGGAAATTTCTCTCCATAAAGTGTCGTTGTTTTACGAGAATTTTCATGACATTCTCCATAGATTAATAACATCGACACATTCATTTGGAGAAAAATTAGAAGGCATTTTAAGGATTTTATAAGAAACACTACTTCACTACAAAGAGAAATAAATATCTGAATCTTTTTTGTAACATTGAATCTAGAACTCCCGGTACACTATTCTTCTTTAGTAACAGGATTTAAATTTTTGGCGTTTAAGCATAGGATATCACCACATTATATTATTTAATTGTTGCCTTGTGCAGCGCCTTTCCCTATAGAATAATGCTAAAAAAATTTTACTTTCCAACATAAACAGCACTGACATAAAACCACCAATCCTAATTATGATGAAACAACAAACTATATTTCGAAAAGAAAAAACAAAATACTACGCAAAGACGGTCACGAACACTGCGATATTCATTTTTTCCCAAACGTGACCTTTCATTCGCTTGTATTCCTTTTTGATTGTTTCGGAGATATCGCACGATGCAGTGACAATCTGTGTCTTGTCTTCGATCTCGGAAAACTGGAGATGGCATCTTTCGACTTTTTTCCCAACGCTGTTCCGCCTCTTTTCATTATTCGCAGCGACTTGTCTGTTGTGAATGGGGTCGGGATGGGTTGATATTGAAGTTTATCCGTCTCCGTTTTATCCTCTGAAGGGATGTGCGGCTCCGAGCAGGGAAATCTAGTGGAAATTTTGTTGTTAAACAAACGTAAAGCCGGCGAAAGATTGATGATCTCTATCCGGGCTTATTTCTAGATGTCGCTGCGATATCTGCTACGTATATACGTAAGAGGGAAGTGTAGAATTTGGAAAATATTTTAGGGATGTATTTCCAATATGTTTTCTTGATTTACCGACAAAGGCTAACAATCACGGATTGGTATATCTAGGGGATGATTTGAATAGATATTGAAATCTGGAGTGAATCTATAGAATGAATCAAAAATAAAATTTAAAGAATTCGACTATGATGACTGTAATTAGAGAAACGAAAGAGGCCTTTAAGAATTGCCCACAACTAATCAACACCAACTTAAAGTTAAAATTGGTAATTTCAGATCTGACAGTCCCAGATATGTTCTGCTTACTAAAAATTCACAAACCTGGAACATTTACGAGAGTGATGGTATCATATATAGACTCGGCTACGTATAAATTGTCCAAATAGCTAGTAAACGAATACAAATACAGTGCACTCCTGAAGCCAAGGCATAGACATAACAGTGGACTACGATGGCTGAATCGGCTTCGAAAAAGGCGAAGACTGTTCCATTGATCAAAAAAGTAGTGGCGACTGTTTTTTTTTGGTAGTCATTGAATTCTGTTAGTCGACTATTTTGAAAAAAGGAAAACAATATCGGGGGCATTATTGCTTGACAAGCTGAAGAAAAACGAAAAAAAGCAAGAATAAAACTGTTAACATCCGATACAACAGAAAACAGAGCGTATTATAATCAATGCAGTAAAGAGGCCGAGAAAATTTGTAGAAGGAAGAAAAGCGAGCAATTACACAAAACATTGGAAAATATGGAAAATAGCTATATAAAAAAACAAATGAAAGAATTCTATAGAGATGTAAAAAAGGAAAGACAAGGACCGCAAAATAAAATGCTTTTTTGTAAGGATAAGTATGGACAATTAACCGGTAGGGTCAAAGAGGGTTTACGCAGATGGACAGAGTATTTCGAAGAAGTATTTAGGGAGGAACACGAGACCGGAAAAACCATAATGGAGATGGACGATACACCAGACAGAGAGGAAATAAGGAACATTATAAAAACTCCTAAGAACAACAAAGCACCAGGAGAGAATAAGGTGACAGCGGATATGATAGCAAAGGGGGGAGATAAGCCAGAAGAAATATTATGTAAGGTTATACAACAAGCATGGAAGGAAGAAATAATGCCTAAAAGATGGAGAGAAGCTGTAATTTGCCCGATCCATGTATCCGAGTGCGGAAATTATAGGGGCATCGCGTTACTAGATGTAACTTATAAGATACTAGCAATAGCTATAAAAAAAAGACTGGAGGAAATAACTGAACAGAAATTGGGAGAATACCAATGCGGTTTCCGGAAAAATAGGTCGGTAATGGATCAAGTCTTTACCCTTAAACAAATTATGGATAACAGTATCGATCAAAAGCTGCCACTCCATATGGTCTTTATAGATTTCAGACAGGCCTATAATACTGTAAAACGAAATAGGGTATATGAGGCAATGGAAAAACTGGAGGTAACAAATAAACTGATAAGGCTAGAGCGAATAACTTTACAAGAAATAAACTATAAAGTACAAGTGAATGGGCACATTTCGGGAGGTTTTAACGTCAGAAGAGGACTAAGGCAACAAAAACGTAATTTATTGTAGATTATCTTGTAGATTGCTTTCAGCTTGCTTCAAGATGAGCTAAATTTTGCTCGAAGCCCGTAGCTAATTATTATTAAAGAATTTTTGTAAGATTAGAACTCCCATTATTACCTTCTTTTTCCTCGAAAGGAAATACTCGTTACTCTGTTAGACTGGAAATTTTTCAAACTGCCCTTTCATATAAAAAGATAAATGTAAACACGTCTTGTCCATCTTCGTTTTCGCTATACTTGTTTGTTGACATACGTGCCTATTCTAGGGGTGCCATTCCTACAAATATTTATGGATATAAAAAATATATTTTTTATAAAATAATGTTCCCTAGGAGACTAGTTTTTAGTGACGTTATGTTAATGGTTAGATATCTGCTCGGTTTTGATTAAACATCAATTAATCGTTGTTAGATTTTAACGATTATAACTCCTAGCGATCGATATTGAAGCTATTCCATTCTGTTTTACTATGCCCTAAAAGAGATCTTCTATTATATTTAAAGTACACACTGTATATACTACATGAAACATCAACAAATATTTAGTGGAAAATTTCCACAGGATAAAGTTTGCTTGTATTTACTTTTATTTAGTATTAAACCAAGAATATTTGGTAGTAAGTATAATGCATTTTTAATTTCCTGAATGCATTACGTGTAAACAAACATCAGCCATTTGCCACAACAGCAATCAATGTCTTATAGATTACCTGCACGCAAGGAAACAGGGTGTATGTTTAGTCGTGTTGCCTCGGCAACGGCGCCAAGCGAGGCCGCACAGTCCCTGACCGAAATGATTTAATCCGAATTGGAGGAAAACCGTCGATATATCGCTAACGATAGCTGATATCCAGCATTAAATGCAAATATACAGCGATGTATTGATGTTATTTATCACTAATCGCATTTTTTAGGAAAAGGTTGTTACCGTTTGAATGTTGTAATGTTTATTTCTTTCTAGGTTTCTTTTAGTTTTGAATAAAATACTTCATAGATGGAATAAACTATGTACTCGATTTACAACAACGCATTGAAAGAACAGGTATAACAATCCAACAACGGGAAATACGATATAATAGCCTACAAGGGTAATAATAATAATAATAAAAATAATAATAATAATAATAATAATAATAATAATAATAATAATATTGATAATGATAATGATAATGATAATGATAATGATAATGACAATGACAATGACAATGACAATGACAATGACAATGACAATGACAATGACAATGACAATGATGGTGATGTCGTTTATAAATAGTAGGAATAAAATTGGACCAAGATTGGGTCCTTTTTGAATCAGATACAAAAATGTGTCAAACTCACCCGGCGTTTTTTCAAAATTTTTTTTTTCCAAACAAAACAGACTAAACAGCGGGAAAAAGGGGAAAACCTAAAATTACATTCCCAAAAAGTAAAAGGGGCAACTTTGTAAAAGCCTTTTTAAAGTCATGCAAAAGCCAAAATTGACTTTGTCCTTTGGGCTTCCGATACAAACTGAGTAAAACAACTTAAGTTCGTAACTGTAGACCGTTTGGTCATAAATCCATGTTGACTAGGTGAAATGAAGATTTTAACTGCATTATAAATATGGTCACATAGTATGGATTCGAAGGTTTTTGCAAAATTGCATAGTATAGATATAGGCCTGTAGTTGCATATGTCATCAGAGCTACCAGACTTTAGGATAGGACACACTCTAGCACTTTTCCATATTTTTGGTATCTCTAATGATTTTAATATCAAATTCAATAAGCGAATGGTTCCACAAATGTTGTAGCACAGTCACGAATAATAATGCTTGGAATTCCATCGACATCAGCTAGAAAGCTGTCTTTAGAATTCGTCAGGTGATTTAGTAACAGTTTCTTGGAAATGAGCAATTCGTTGATAGTTGATGAATCAATATTGGGAAAGCTTTGTAAACCAGCAAAATTAATATTTGATTGCAAATACACACTGTTAAAATATTAACTGAATGACCCATATGACCCATTCATCTTTAATCTTATGGCATTTAGGCTATAAAGTCTATTATGCAATCTCTCTACACTGGGGAGCCGTCTAAGCAGTCAAACTACGTATTACACTAACGACAGCTGGACGACGTCTTTTCTCACACAGCGAGATGCTTCTTATTGATGTTAGTATTGAACATTTACAGAAAAATGATAGGTTTCTGGATAGGAATCCCTACAATCATGCAAAGGTCCTCTCTGGACAGTGTCAGATATTCGAAGAAGCCCAAGTGGCGTTAACGATGCCATGCAAGTTAATTTCTAGACCATGAACCGCCATGCTCAATCCTCCTCTAACCAGTCTGTTATTAAAATTATCATTTGGACCTTTCAGCCTCATCACGTTGATATCGTACGTCTGTGAGGCTACAAATACAACTTTATGGTAATCTAGTAGTAAGTTCAACATTATTGGTCGCTTCAATGCTGACGATATTTGCTTGTAAACAAGATCTCGCAAGGGTTTCCTCAGAGTTGACAATGTGTATTGGATAATGTTCCATTTAATGTCAAAGCCAACATACTTTACATGCACGATGGTGAACCAGCTCATAATGCAAGAATTTCAAGAGCATGATTGAACGAACATTTTCGAGATAGGTGGACCGGGCGAAATGGACCAGTATCATGGCTAGCAATATCTCCAGATCTGAATCTCATTGGCTTCTTCGTTTTGGGATTTTTTAAAAGGGAAAAAAAGGATATGCGACGCCTCCAGCCAATGAACAGAAAGTAATCAATAGAATTAACGCCACAGTTCAATTAGTTATTCCACAAAGCTAAGGCTTTGTATTCAAATTAATGGCTACCTGTTTGAGCATTTATGTTAATTAATAACACTGCGCTAGTTGCAAAATGCAACAAGCTGGGCACCCGGGGGTAAACCTAATTCGAGTACGCTGAATCCAATGGTGTCAACCGTTTTTAGGCCCAAAGAACCTTCTGGAATTTTCTGGAAAATCTGATCAATTGTCGAACAGCTTTCTGGAACCTTCGAGAACCTTCCATGGACCGTTCATGGACCATTCGCGAACCTTATAGATACTTCCACAACCTCTACTGCCACTTGGTCAAATGAATATATAAGCGGCGCTGTTAACTGCTAAGAACTTGGTCTGTTCTCAGAAGTCAAAGTGTTAACATCTAAATATTAAAGCAAATAACCCAAACCGAAGTGAATAGTGAAAAGTTCGAGATTGCTTATTGTATTGGCTTGTAAAATCAATTAATTTGGAAATGGATAAATGTTCTAAGTTGAATACCTTTCTTGTTACGTGTGTGGAAAATTTCTAATTAAGTCTACTCGGCGTAAAATAAGTGCTGAAACCGTTGATTTGTATCAACAATATTTCTCACTAAATGTTTTACTGAGGTGTATTGGAAGCCGTCCATTATTTGTACAACACGCGTTTTGCCGGAGCCGCTATGCCATTTGGTGTTTCGATGATTTAGATAGATCCAAGAGAACATGATCCAGCTGAATGTTATGCGTGCGTGAATTATACTGACGGTATGAACAGAAGAAAAAGTGGTTCTTTAGAATACATTTCAACAACATATGCTCAATGCTGCCGCATTCAAATACAATTCCTGTTGCATCAAGACCAACTTAAACAGAATAATCTGAGCCATCAGTATTAGAAACTATGAAAACCAAAGAAGCAAGCGTATCAATGTATGAAACATCAAATGTCACTGCGGCATGCAATCACGCAAGTTATCCCAGCGACAATCCATTCTTTTGGCAAAGGACTTTCCATTCGATGTGTATTCGTCGATGCGTCTATTTGATCGATTTCTATCGATTTAAATTCAATAAATGGCCAAAAAATGACAAAAATTATGTTTTTTTGGGGGGTCTTTGGGCCTAAAATCTTTAAATTGCTCAAAAACGCGAGCTAACCTTTAAAAACGGTTAGCACCATTGGTTTTAGCATACTCGAATTAGATTCAGCCCCTGGGTGCCCAGCTTGTTGCAAAAAAAGGTCTCCAATTCATAAAATTCGTATGTTGTCATGTCATTCCTGATTAATTACTGGCTTTATATGGTGTTGCCAAATCTACATTTCTTTTAAGTAATCCGTATGGTTTAACTAATGACCTTACAACTTTTCTGAATTAGGATTGTCGACTCAGAATTAATCAAAGAATCGTCGTAGCTGACAATTTTCCATGAATTTCTGACCAAGAAGCCCAACGTAAATGTTACACTTTAAAGACTTGAAGTGCATTATTTTGCGAAGCAAATTGTTTCGTTCCCAACAAAAAAAAAACACGTAAAACAAACTAAAATGAAGTTAAATTAATTCCCAGAAACACCAGCGATGCGACAAATTAAATTATTGAAACTCCCGCTCCGGCATCCAACCTCCTTTTCTATTAAGCGGAACCTCGTTCTGTTTACGTAGGATCTCCGCACGACATTCATTTTGTGGAATGCCAACCTTTTAATTGAAACCAACTAGAACGGAGCGGTTTTTCCAACGAAAAAAAAAAAAAAAACGGGAAAGTCCGTATACAGTAGCAAAATATTCATTCGGTAAATAATTTCATCTCTTATGCATATACATCTGAAGGCAGGTAGTGTTCTGTAGAATATTTGTAAATGCCAGCGCGATTTCATTCCATCATCTATTCAGAAAAACTCTCTTCATCCACTTAACATTTTTACGACTATTGTTGTTTTATTGGGGGCGCTTTTTATTCTCTTCTTTCGAGGATGGAATAGCACCATCTATTGGATTTAAGCATAAATAAAATAGAAGCGCTTTGTTGTTGTAACTTTTTTTATTTAGGCACGTTATCCTTTTAGTTTTAGCACGGGTAAATCATTCTATGGATACTTATTGGGTATTATCACATGTTTTTCTTTGTTCCTACTGCACGCAGAGATATGGTTTCTTGCATCAAGAAAATAATAATAATAATAATAATAATAAACTTTATTTCAATGACCAAAGTTTGAAATAAGTCGGAAAAAAAACAACAATACAAAAGGGAATAATACAATAACTAAATACAAAACAAAAGAAATTAATAAGTAATAAGTCAAAGTGACTATACACATATCAAATCAAATAATGGGGCAATCGAAAAATTCCTTAAATGAATAAAAACATTTGGACAGTAACCAAGATTTTACTGTTATTTTAAATTTATTTAAATTATAAACTTTCCAGTTGTCTGGAAAGCGATTATAGATTTTGATTCCAAGGACATCAACACAACCTGATGTAAGTTTTAGGTTATGTTGCATGAGATGTATCTTAGGATCTCTTATGTCATAATTATGCTGTGCATTGTTAGTCGCTAGTATTTTATTCTTGTGTTTATGAATAAAACAAGAGGCTTCTAGAATATATAATTCAAATACAGTCAGAATTTTTAAAGATATAAAATAATTTCTACAAGATGTTAACTGACTGATACCAGCAATACACCTCATTGCAGCTTTCTGCTTGAGAAGAAGTTGGTTGGTAAAAGGACTGGGACCCCAACGAAGAATTCCATACTGTAAACGGGATTAAAATTCCGAAAAATAAACAATTCTTAATAAGTCAATGCTCAAAGATTGTTTTAAATGCTTAATTTTAAAATTATTACATTACGTTTTGAGGTTAAAGATTGACAATGAAGATCCCATTTCAACGACGAAGCCAGAGTTACTCTTAACAACTTAGCTGAACTAGAATGATTGACAATATTGTTTGAAATCTGTGGATTTGGATAGAAATTAATTTTCTTTTGGATAGTGTGAAAAATAATATCTTAGTCTTATCAAAGTTTAGGGAAAGTCTATTAGCGCAACACCATTTGGACATCCTACTTAACATGTCATTGGCAACACTCCGAATATCCTGCTCATTACCAGTACCCAGTATAGTTGTATCATCCGCGTAACACACCACACCGTAGTCACCTATAAAATCAACATAAAAATTATTATTATTATTATTATTATTGTTTCTAGGCACTTTTTCCATTTGTGCTTCTACATTATTAAATTAACTTTTGTTTGAATATTATTCTGTAGATAATCTCTACTTTAGCCTTTTAAAAATCACAAGCAATGTGAATAATTTGCTGCATTATGTACAGGTATGTCGTACTGTTTTAAACAGGGTAAGCGCAACTAATAATGTGCATATAAATAATGTGCATTTCAAGAATTCTAAGTAAAAAATGCTTTATTTTAAGAAAATGAAACTATTAATTTATGAACAATACCTAAACGTTTTTATAATTTTAAGAATTACAAATTTAAGAAAATATTGTTTTGTGTTATAACTGCCATTTACTTATACTAAGAATCGCTTCTTTCAAATTTTCTGCAAGATTTCCCTGAATCAAGTTAAGAAATGTCTCAAACAAAGAAATACAATTATTTCATTACAAGTATCTACATACTTCTCTTAAGCGAAGAAAGAAACGCTAAAAAAATATTTCTTTTGATTTAAAACAGTTATTGTTTTGCGGCTAATTGAAACAATAATTGTCTTGAATGAAGGCGGACAGCTTTGATACAAGTAAACATTTCTCTGCGCCTGGAGGCTTTGTTTAAACAGCATTATAACAGTTTTTGTACTTAGGAAGAATCATATAATCCACACTTATTGCACTTCGAAAATCTGCTCCTCAGATACATAATCATTCAGTAACTTAGAGCGACCCATTTCCTTCCCGTGCGTTTGACATCGATCCCGTCACATCATTAATTATTCGTCCTTATTTAATTAACATCCGTCCATCTTCTTGTCCGCTTCGCTTTTCCTGTTCTTGTCATACTCGATTCATCGACTTCATTTTTTAAACAGTATGGGTAGGGGGAGTTAAAAGGGATCCGCAGCACAATTCTAGCACTAGCACCTTTTCAACCACCACCACCATCGCTTCTGCCAACCCGACGCTAATTTGAAGGGAAAAGAAACCCCCACTTCCTCCAACGGCAAAGGTATAATTAATAAAATCTAATTAAACCAAAAAATGGGAGCCTTCCAATGCTGTCAGTAGAAATTCGCTAAATTTTCGAAAATTTGATTTAGTTGGGGCTGGCTGACGTCGTCGACGAGGCAGTGCCATTTTCATTATTTCCGTCTTCTCTTCCGCGAGTCAATTTCCGCCGAATAGCGAGCGACCCTGAAACTTCAGCTACCGTCCTAAATTGATAGGTTTTAGATCAAAGGAAAAAATATGGAGTCTTTATAAAAATAAAAAGTAAAAACC
>JAROYF020000021.1:541262-659007 GCA_029619325.2 Dynastes grantii | reverse complement strand
GCTTGTTTATGGGGAAAAAAAAAATGCAAAAAAACATTTTAAGGCATTTTTTCTAGCCACTAATTTGGTCTAATCGCCTTGTTCGTGTCAGGTATATTGGGTCCGTCGTAAATGCTAATAAATACGAATTTTAGTGGAAAAACCTGTGACGAAACGGATAATTTGACGTGAATGAACTTATTCCTTGGAATAATGGCAAATAAAGAACACATTTATATGTAAAAACAATAGATTTTATTTCAACCTTATTTACAAAAAAAAAGAACTTGTATAATGTATATTAAATTACTACAAAAATAACAACAACGCCTATGTTGTTTACGAAAAAGGAAATGGTACAGTTAATAAAATATCATCATTACAAAAACAGAACATATATATGCAATGTAAAACATATTATTAAGTAAAAGAGCCTGAATCTAGAGTAAAATACTTGGAGGAGTTGTTAATAAAAATGAGTCCTTGTTTTCAAATACTAACAATAGATTCAGCCACATTAGCAACGGTTTAAACATTAAGAACTATTCATTACAACAGCTTACGGATCCCGAATGGTGTATTTTGCTAATTAACAGTCGTGAGAACCTATATTCTACAAACAATGTACACAGAGAGACATGAAAAAATGTGTTATTAAAAAGAATATGAGAAGGTTTATAGATGATAGAAAAAGAAAATACTGTTCGTTCACAAAAACAAGACGTACGTACTTATTAAATCCTATAAATTATGTGTGCAATATGCCTGTTATCACTTATCTTCTGGTAAACATCGTTCGAATTTGCGTTTTAAAAACAAAACTTTAGCGAGAACAAAAAATTAAATAAGCTTAAATTAACTGCTGTCCGATGAAGTTTGCATCGCTGTCTTCACTTTTTCCCAGTATTCATCGACGGGTGCGACAACTATGATAAATATCAATATTATAATGATGATAATCAAGAAGAATAGGTAGATAGCGAGAAGGATCTTCCTCACGAAAGATAGCTGAAGGGAAAAATACGATTGCGTTAAAATTTTGAACTAAATGTTAAAGGTTGGTACTCACTGGTGCGTCTGCGTTTGTGTCAGAATACGTTGAAGTTCTTCCGGAACCGGCTAGATCTTTCATGGGAAAAGATGTAACTCGTCTTTCAGCGGATTTTTCTGCCGCACAACCTAGCACCTGAAATAGGAAGTCTGTAACTTTTTATTTTTTTAAGCTAAAATTTGTTTCCTAAATATACAGGATGATTAAATTACATAGGGTTTTAGGCGAAACACATTCAGTAGACATTTTCACGGTTAGCATCTCCGCTGTATTATAACAAATTATTTGTAGACTCGTATTACTTCCGGTTATACTAGAAGTCACAACTAACTTTGATATTTTTAATGGAATGGCATACTTTTTATTACTTTTTAGATTCCGTGGATTGTTATAGAATGATTTGTATTAAAGTTCCCTACCTCCAAAATCATGGATTTTACATTTCTTTTCTTTTACAATATACTCTTTAAGAGAAGTATATACAATTCCATTTTTGAATGTTTACCGATGTACGACTGAATCAACGGAAAAGGTAACATCTTTTATCGGGTACAGTGCAAAGTATAGAAAGGTGATGGATACATATGAGGTTTGTCTTCTAACGTTACGCATGATGTTTGCGTTGTACTAGCCTGACAGAGATAGAAAATAAAACGAATGTGTTTTCTTATTTCTGCAATGTTTTTATGATGTTTCCGATTGCCATGTTTGATTTTTCATTTTGACAGCCGTTGTTCTCTATTTAATTGCTTTTTATTTCGTTATTTATCCCTCTTTTGTAATAATATCAGTTATTTTTATAACTACGAGGGATGATCGTAAAATAAGGTTTCCATATTTTTTAAAAATAGACAGCATTCTTTGTTTCCTTAACATTACACATCGTTTTAAAGATAAAAACTTAAGCTATTTTTCGACATAATCGCCATTTCTACTCAAGCATTTTTGCAAACGGTGCTCCAAGTTCTGTATCCCCATGTCGTAAAATTTTGCCGCCAGTCAAAATCTTTTCAATTGTGGTGTGGGAAATCTCAGGAACCCAAAGAGCGAGTTGACGAATGGTGACCCTCCGATCTTCATGCAGTATGCTCTCGACCTTTTGAACGATTTTCGAAACTGAGGGTTTTGCTCTTCATCGCAAATTTTCCCGCCCGATCTCCAGTAAATTTTCCCTACACCATTTGCGGACGTGTTGAACAGCTATACATTTTTCTCCATAAACTTTTTAATTGACGATGAATGTCTATGGGTGAAACCCTTTTCGAGTTTAAAAACGTATCACAGCTTGAATTTAGACCTGGCGGTAGCGGCGATCGGGAGTTCCATCTGGGACGGCTGCTTACCCAAACACTGAGGGTGTAGCGAGAGGGGAGGGTACGTATATAGAGTGGGCGAGCTGCTGCACACGCCAATGTTGTCGGATTTCGCCTAACACTTCCTATTGCTGCTGTAGGGCTTTGGGAACCTTATTTTATGATCATCCCTCGTATTATTACGCCATCTTATTACCGTTTTAGTAAGTGTTATTTTTTTGACAAGCACACGCTATTTTATTTGTTATTTTTATTCATTTGTTGAGGTTATCATGCCTGGAAAACGGCTTAATCTGCAACTTGTTAGAGTACTTCAAAGCAGAAAAACTTAAAGGAGAATGTTTATTACATTTTGATGCACCTCAAGAGGTAAGTATTTTTGACATATTTAAGTTGTTATTACAAAACTTAATTTTTTAATAGCTGCCGCATTGAAAATTTCAGTAAAGACGGTATATAACGTAAAAAATAATGACAACAACGAACCATCTTCTTCTGTCCGTTGTTACAAACCACGTCAAAAACTAAAGACTGAGGACATGAATGAGCGTACGAAGATGCGTGCGAAGATGGAAGGTCGTAATGTTGTATATGACATGTATAAAAATGTTGTATATGACATGTATAAAGAAAGTAAGCAGTTACAGACACTGATTAAGTTTTAAATACTAACAAACTTGCATTTTCTTCCGGTTTAAAAAATAATCCATGAAAATAGTATCTAACTTGAGTCGGTCGCGTTCATTTGAAGAGTATTGCGCTAAAGGATGACTCATCGGTAATCATTCAAAAATTGGACTGTACTTGCAATGAAATAATTGTATTTCTTTTACTTAATGTAGAGCAAGGTTGTCCAACTGGCGGCCCGCGGGCCGCATCCGGCCCGCGAGGCTATTTGTTGTGGCCCACGTAAGATTTTCGAAAAGCATATATTTTCTTTAAATGCTGCCACTGTGAAAAAGATTTTTTAACTTATTTTATATTTTATGGTGTACCAGTGTTTTTACATCACAAGTACACAAGTACTGTACCGCGTGCTTCGCGGACGTGTAACGAACATAATCATCCTCCACCACTATGAGAACTGCACTGATTACTGCGCATCACAGTTCACGCAGGCCACACCTCTCACTGCTTACCATCCGTCGCCAGCCGCCATCGTGCCAGTGTGCTACTGACACGTAGGCTAGTCGGCTAATCTATTACGTTGCTAGTGAACAGTGAACTTGATTAATTCTTTGTCTTGATTCCTCTTATATAATAATGAGTGTAAAACCAGTAAAACGGAAAATTGATAGTGAGAACAGAATTTACAAAGAAAGTTGGGAGAGTGATTACTTGATTGCTAACAATAATGGAAAGTTGCAGTGCTTAGTGTGCATGAATGTCGTTTCAGTGCCTAAAGAATATAATGTGAGAAGACATTACACAACAGTGCATGAAAATAAGTATGCTACGTACACAAATGAAAGTCGGCGTGCCTAGTTGCAGATTTGAAGAAAAGCTAAACAGCAAACTGGTATGTTCAGTCAAATATTACACTCTCAAACGCATTCTTTGCATGCATCTTATGCCGTGTCGCTTGAGCTGGCAAAGGCAAAAAACCTTTCACTGATGGCAATTTGATAAAAAATGTGCTGTTGAAATGGCCAAAGCTTTCGGTGATTCTAAAATGGCGGAGAAATTTGAATCAGTGCCACTTTCACATCAAACCATACAAAGAAGGATTGTTGCTATGGGTGAGCAAGTAGAAAAATCTATGCTTAGCCTTGTTAAGAAAAGTTCATATTTCTCACTTTGTTTGGATGAAAGCACTGATCAAACCGATGTTAGTCAGCTGTTAATATTTGTGCGCACTACTTTTGATGATTTTACCAGTAAAGAGGAGTTATTTGATATTTGTCCTCTTTATGGAACAACAAAAGGAAAAGACATCTATGAGGCTGTGAAGAAAACAGTTGACAGAATTGGAGGCTTTGATAAATGTTCAGCCATAGCAACAGACGGGGCCCCATCAATGACAGGTAAAAAATTTGGATTAGTGGGTCTGCTTCGAGAGAATGGTGTCACTTGCCCAACAATTCATTGTATTATACATCAGGGAGCTTTATGTGGAAAATCATAAGGAAGATCAAGTTTTCCAAACCGTGATTAAGATTATAAATATGATTAGAGGTGGAAATCGATCTCTTTTACAAGGCAACTTAAGCAGTTTTTAGTGGAAACAGAGGCTGAGTATGGAGACTTGCTAATGTACAACCATGTAAGGTGGCTGAGTGCAGGAAAGTGCATGGAACGATTTTTTCCATAAGAAAGGAAATCCCCGATTTCCCCAACAAATACGTTTCATCTGACACAACTGAACTGGAAGAGAAGTTTAAGGATCCAGAATTCTTAAGACAGTTAGCTTTTATAACAGATCTGACTAATCATCTTAACATGTTAAACTTGAGTCTTCAAGGAAGAAACCAGACGGTTTCAGATTTGATCGGAATGATAAACGGATTCCGGAATAAGCTGAACGTGTTTAAACGTGCTTTGAAAAGAACAACCTGACACACTTCTAGCTGTCTGCAAATAGCAGAAGAATTCAACGGTGAGGAAAATATTGAGTTTTCATCCTGCATTTCACAAATTGAACAGGTTATTGATGAATTCAATACAAGATTTGAAGAAATTGAAAGTCTCAAAAGCAGTGTACTACTTTTTAATAACCCTCTTGGAGCAACCATTGATGATCAACCACCCAACTTACAGCTTGAGTTATGTGATCTTCAAGCAGACATGTTCCTAATCACCAGACAAGAAAAGGGACCTGGGAATTTTTCAAATTACTGTCAAGGAGAAATTCCCAAACCTGCGAGATTTTGGGCTGAAAATGACGTCAATGCGAAGCACATATACATGTGAAAGTGCCTTTTCCTCCATGAAATACATAAAAAACAAAAACAGAAGCAACCTTATCGATTCTTCCTTACGTTATCTTATGAGACTGTCTACAACTGAACTGGAGGTGGACATATCTTCATTGGTGGATGAAGCCGATCGACCACAGTCCTCACACTAATTGGGTACATCTTTTTCGTTGCTTTTTTCAATATTTGTCTTGATTATTGAGAAGTGTTATCAATAAATTTTCCGTTTATAAAAAAAAGTAAATTGTTGAGCAATAAAAGAAATAATATCTTTTTTGTTTTAATTATTTTTATACCTCACTTTATTTTGTTATTACTTGTAACAAAATTATTATATGGCCCGCGACAACATCAAAAGTTTTAGTTTTGGCCCTTGAGGCATTGCAAGTTGGACACCCCTGATGTAGAGGTACACATGAAGGTAGTGCCTAGAAACAATAACTAAGATAATGTTAATAAATAGCTCCTGGTATTGATGGAATTACTACCGGCAAAAACAATGTGAGAAGAGGAAAGCATTAAAGCTTCTTGCTGCTGGCCACATTGCTTTTATATCTCCCAGCTTATGCCACTAATTTTCAACAACCCGCAACTGGAATATTCCCTGGCGCCACCTAGTGCCAGTAGTTATAATCATACCGTCCTAGATAGTAGCGACGAAACTGTAGTACAGATACCATACTTATCCATACAATAATATAACCTTTAACGTACAACGTTTCATAAACATTTTCAAAAAATACCAGTTAATGTAGTATGTTTTCACCACGTGTACTAGTCCGCTCAACTAGATACACACCCGCGTTGCGAAATCATCCGACTGTATCCGACGAAAATTGACAAATTCCGAGTAGGTGCGCGAGTAGTTTTGAATATGACAGTTCGTAATAATGACATTAAAACTACATACGTATCGTTAAAGTTTTAATGACATTATGAACTGTCAAAACTACTCGCGCACCTACTCGGAATTTGTCGATTTTCGTCGGATGCATCGAATGATTTCGCAGCACGAGGGTGTATCTAATTGAGCGGACTGATCTGTATAATAATAGCATATTATACAACGATCATTTAATTATAGCCATTAAGACACGAGTATGAGAATTACGACACGAGCCTTGGCGAGTGTCGTAATGAATGTCTTAATGGTCATTAAATGAGAGTTGTACATACTATTTTTTCTACGACCAATTACAATAATGAAATAATAATAATAATAATGCAATTTGGGATATTTCGTCAAGTCCACCTTATATTTAATTGATAACGTAGATTTTTAAATTTAATAATGAGTCCATAAACTTGTTGACTTTCATTTTTTGGATAATTCATCGAAATACACAATTAAAACATTTTCTGAAAAGTTGCTAACCTTGTTTTCCTTTCTCCAATCCATAAATTGGGAATAAAACTTTTTATACGTCTTCCGGGATTTCGACGGCAATAAGTCGTTGTACTGTACTTGTATCTTAATGAGAACTTGTATCTTAATGAACTTTCTTAGAGTACAGGTAGTGCACATGTCATGCGTCAATTAAAGTATGCGAGTAGAAAAGAGGGACAAATAAACTTAAATATTAACTCATAATAATTATTGAACCACATAAAAATAATCCCTTTTTAAATACATTATTAAGGAAATAACTTCAGTATACTGTTACCTATAAAAAAAGCTCATTCATTTGCTCCTAATTTTTCTTTTATTGGATACCTTTGTAGCTGGCCAGATGATGTGTTTTTTTAACAGGAAACCGGTCGCCTAATTTCTCAATAGAACTTTGTGAGATCTGGACCATTTTCTCATTCCTACCTTTAATATGACTATTTTCTTAACTTAAAACTAAATTATTTACTTGGAAGAAACACTTTTCTGTCGTGGATCCAAATAAAGTTTCAAGAAAATTCTTTTCTTAGATTATACATTTTTATAGTCTTGAAATAAAAATATTTTCTTGAATAGAGACTGATTTTGCCAAGAAAATCTATTCTCTTGATGCAAGAAACCATTTCTCTGAGTGCACTGGTCGCATGTAATTAATTTGCATGGCACCTTACCCCTAAAGCCAACTGTTTTCCAGACATTTACGATTATATCAACATTTTTGCATTTGCACCGTTCTTGATGAAATCAAATATTTGAGAATGTAATGAAAGTTAAGGTATTTACTTTTGTGAAACGAAATGAAAGTGCGTACCACATCTTATCGTTATCGTTACTAAATTTTATATGAGCTGTTCGGAAACTATTTCTAAATATCGATATTTTCAAACTGAAGAAACGCCTTTTGTTAATTATTTGAAAATGAAAGAAGCAATTTGCTTCCATAATCTGCTGCATAAGAAATATAATTGGAGTATTCTGTAAGGAGAGGTTTTGTCGACGTTAATACAGAGAAGAATAAGAGAGGTAACGGATAATAAAATAGGAGAATATCAATGCGGGTTTAGGAAGGGGAAATCGGCAATTGACGCAATACACACAGTTAAACAAATTGTAGAAAAAACTTATCAACATAATATAAACCTCGAACTGCGTTTCGTAGATTTTCAGCAAGCGTTTGATTCTCTAAATAGAAATATGATTATGTTAGCGATGAAGGAGTTAAAAAGTACCAACAAAACTAAGAAGATTTGTAGCAATGACAATGCATGGAACAAAAGCTAGTGTAATAACAAGTAAAGATGAAAATTTATAGAACAACCATAAGACCAGTGATAATGTACGCAGCGGAAACACTGACAAAAAGGGATGAAGAAAATTTAAGGGTCGCGGAGAGAAGAATACTGAGATCAATACTTGGACCAGTTAGAATGAAAAATTTGGAATATAGGATAAGAACAAATGAGGAAGTAGCGAAAGAATGTGGAGAAGATATAATTAAGAAGATAAAACAGCAAAGAGCAAAGTGGTTAGGGCATATGTGGAGAGCGGGAGGGGACAAGATATTAAATATAATAACAAATTGGGAGCCATCGGGAAAAAGAAGGAGGGGAGGACCTAGATCTAGCTGGACGAGTGAAGTGAGGGAAGACTTGAAGAGGATAGGGATCGATAGGGCAAAAGAAAAAGTTAGATAGAACGGAGTGAAGAAAGATATGCGAAAGAGTGGAATAGGAAGGAACAGGGACTGATCCTCCCCTTAATGAGGGATCTAGAAACCTTCATCTGAAGCGGCGAAATCCCCAGGAGGGGTGTCTAGGCCATTTATTATTATTCTGTAAGGAGTTCATGCGCCATATAGCCGAGGACCAAACAGTAATCAATATAAATAGTTCGCAACGCGATGCACAGATGACGCTGATAACTTCTAATAGAACGAAATTAGATGTTTTTTTTTACTTTTCCCTTGTTACCATCTTTTTTGTTTTTAATATAAATTAGTTTTATTCAATCTTTACTCTATTTCCTTAACTTACCGAGAATAATAAATGAGTAGCGACATGCAGAGCGACATAGGCCACTAGAATCCAGGTGAACCATCTCGGCAACTCAGCTTTAGTCAACTCAACGGCGAAAAATATAGTTATAACTGAAACAATTCGACAAAATTAAGTACAGCGTGTCCCTTTACATTTTGACTGATTTTGCAAGCTTATATTTTCCGAACGGCATGAAGTATTAAGACGTAGTTTTCTCCATTGAGTTTTGTATGTGTCCAAGTCTTTTTTAAAGCTTTTATGGATATGTTATTTCTTCTATAAAAACCGAAATAAAAATGGCATATTTTGCCCCGATATACTGATTTTTTTTAATGCAATGATTTATTTATCCCCAGTAATTTTAAAAGGCAATCCTTTCAGCCTTTGAATGTTATTTACAAAATTAAAATCGGTTGAGAAATAACAGAGATAAACGTTTATGAAGATACCACTGTAAAATCAAAAATAAAAACAACAGAACATCCAGCGTGCCATGACTACCAGAAGAATAAACACAGCTACAATTCAAATTACATTTACTTACAGCTTAATGATTAACCTAGGCAAATATGCGGTAACAGTCAGAGAGCGCATAAAGGTTTACACATAAAATAGAAGGTAAGAAGTAAATTATAAAACGTGCTGAAACATCTTCCGTGAAATCACAAACTGGGTAACATCTGTTAAATATTTGAATCATTAGATATGTTTCCACAGCTGTTTCAGTCAAGTGAGTACGACGTGCGGAATAAATGTTTTTTAATGCCGAAAACGACCGTTCGACATCTAGCGATGTTATATTTGCATATTCAAAATAATCTTTGAAACAACTTAATGCATCTTCACACGCACCTTCACAAACTTGTCTTAAAATAAGAAAGCCTTTCTTTAAAACACTTTCAAATTTTCGTATTACACACCAATTTGTTTCGCCTTCTACAGCGCATAACTGTGCGTGAGCATCATTCACAATTTGAACAGAATCCGCTAGCGACATCGAAACATTTTGTAATTTTTCCATTCCCTCCGCTAGTCCGAAATAATTGTTGTGAATAGTTTGTAAATCTCTTTTAACCTGACTATCTTGAAATATTTCCTGGCTTTTCTTGATTGCTGCAGCTTCTATCGGATTGAATTTTAAAACTACCTTCTTTACTTAATCAAAATATTTGTCGTAGTAAAACGCAGCCTGCAACCATGTTCCCCAACGTATAACAATCGGCTGTGGTGGTTCAGGTAAATCAGGACGCAGTTTGTGAAATAGTCGGGTACGTTTCGGGGACTTTAGACACACTGCCTTTGTACTAGCAATCAATGCATTTACCAGTGGAAAACATGTAGGAATCGCTTGTGCCGCCAGATTTAGAGTATGGATTTTACACGTTACATGTAAGAAGTTACCACTCTACTCTTTAAGAGATCGGCCCAAAGAACGCATGTTTGCGGCACCATCACTTATAAACATTAAATGTTGCTTAGTTGAAAGGTGGTATTGAACTCATTGAACAAATTTGGTTCAATGAGTTCAATACCACCTTTAAAATCTCATCGGTAGTACAATTTATAACTCCTTTGGAAGCAAATAAGGAGGGTGACGGTCGATGTCGTTTCATTGTACGTACCATTAACCACAGAATGTTTTTGACGATCTGTCGTTTCGTCCACACACAACCACAGTTTTTTATCTTTCAATTCCGTTTTCATTCTTGTTTCTATATGTTCACGGGCAAATGGCACTACATTTCATATCTATGTCCGACTAGGTAATTTACAGTCCGCGTATTTATTCCAGAAGGAGATAAATGCTTCTTTGTCTAGTAAACGAAACGCTAGATTACATAAAATAAGAGTAACACATAAATCAAATGTACATTTTTCTGGGTCTCGTATGCCACGTTTTGCAGAAGAATGCTGTTTGCTTTCGATGTGACGTTGACAATGGCTTCTGGACCAACACATTAAAGGCATTTTACAAACTAGATATTGAATTTTAGCGCCATCAAAAATTAAGTCCGGCATGTCCACTATAAAGTTTTTTAACTGTCTGCCATTGGTCGTTTTCGCGACGTACCTAACTGCGACATTTTTAAAGCAAACATAAGCGTACAATTACGAAATAAGTTACGACAGCCTACATATACACAGAACTACTCGCATACAGCATCGATTTAGTACTGACGCTGTGAGCGCGTGAAATAAATAATCGCCGACTCATATCTACTACACTGACTGTTACCGCTGTTTGCCCAGACTATTAATGATACACTACATACAATTAACTAAAAACAAAAAACTCATTTAGAAGTACATCTCTATAATAAATGTTCAATGTGTCTGTTGTTTTCCTATACGCAGGTATTTAATCTCACCAGAAAGTTATCGAATGCTCTATTTATCATTTCCATTGGAATATTTTCAATAACATTCCGAATATTGTGTTTTAGATCAGAGATGTTTTCCGGAAGTGGATTATAAGCTCTTTCTTTAACATAGCCCCACAGAAAAATACCATTATATCATTTTCATATCGGCTTTTATAGAAGGAATAGCGTATTTATAAAAGTCATAAAAAAACTTGGATTCGTATAAAACTCAATGGTGAAAACCGCATCTTAATACTTTATGCTGTTCGGAAAGTATGAGCTTGTAAAATCAGTAAAAATATAATGAAACTCCCTGTATTTTAACGCAAAATCCTTAGGAATACAATAAAAAAGAACTTACTTCCGATAATATGAGCCGCATTTCCTCCGAACCAATGCACCCAGTTAAAGATCGGTCTCTTAGAAGTACCAGGATGTGGCCTAAAGTAAGCTCCGATTGGCTGTATGAAACACAAGATGGTGGTAATCAATCCTAGGATAGAGTGGGGGTTTTCCGAAGACCACGCTTTCAATTCGACGAAAATAAGGATAAAACCTACGGTAGTTAATACCCAGGTGAGTACCATGAAGCCTCTGTGCCACTGGAATAGATTTTTTTTTGGTTTCATAAAGTTGTTAATCGTAGTAAAGGTACTTACAGCAAACCACAAGTCTTTGCCGCACATTTGACTTCCAACCCACGTTTGTCTGAAGTATCTGGCGAGTAGGATTCCAACAGACGCTGTACCGAACCAAGCCGTCAACATTAAGGCACCGTGGAGACGTAGAAGGATCTTGGAAGCTGCTGCCAACTCGGAAACGTCCGAAAGTAGTATCGGTTCAGCACCCGCAACGCGACCGATGTCATGGTAGCCAACTCTATTTGCTAAAATAGTGAATTATTTTTAGGGAAAATTAAAAGTGCTGTACAAGATCCAAATTGATCCATTCACAAATTGAAACAATGAATTTAGATCAGTCAACAAGACAATCAAGGCAAGTTTTGAAGGAGAAAAAAAACGGAATATTGCTTCAAGTAACAACAAAATGAATACTGAAGGTTATAAAAATTAGCTTGTGGAAATTCAACAGTTTTGCACCTGCTGGATTTCTTTCAAAAACAAAAAATCAAGCAATAATAGTTAGAGCGAGGTAATCGTCTCTGCGATACGTAGTTGTTTCACCGGAGTAGCGGGCTGTGTGCAAAAATCGATTCTCGCTTTATCAGCGTCCGCTTGTTTATTTCTCGTTCGCTAAAAAACGACCCCTTGCTGGCACAGTAAATAAGTTAATCTGTGACTTTCCGTATTTGTTCTACGACGGTAATCGTTTGCAAAGTGTGTGAGAAACATTTGATCTGCTAGGACAAAGCGGACTGTAACAGGACTGTAACGGACTGAAATAGAAAAAAAGGGCGTGCCAACGAGAACTTATTTTCGATTTACTTGTCATGATGATAATTTATAATTTGTCACTTCACTTAATTGAAAAAGAATCGTTTCAGAACCTTTTGTATAAGTACAACCCCAACGCAAAAATGTGGAAAAGAAGATCAAATATACATTAAAAAATCAGTTGCTTTGGTTATACAGGATGTTTATTAAACACACGGCAAAAAATTCAAGGGGTTATTCCATGAACTATTCTAAGAATATTTTGTACTTTTATGATTTTTGAAAAGCCCCTTTGTTTCGAAGATACAGGGCGAGAAAAATTTTCGACAAAACCAATTTTGATATTTTTGAAATTATTAATGTAGCCGAAATAAAAATATGGCGTACAACACTGGACTTACCGAGTATAAAAGAATTGTAAAAACGCGTTGTTATCTTTTAACAACATTCCGATTACAAAGAACGGCTGTTTTACCCACTAACAATAGGCTAATGCAGACATAGAAAAGTAAATCAGTTAAAACGTGGATTTCATTTGAATACGTTTCGTGATTGATCATTTTGTATGTGTCTTTTAATACTTAAACTTTTGCTAGTGAAGTCCTCTATCATGAATCGCTATATGAACGCCGAGATGACTGACATGCATTTCATTTATGGACTTGCTGATGGCAATTCATTAGAAGCTAGACGGTTATACATTGAACGATTTCCTGACCGTAATGTTCCTGATAGAAAAACCTTCCAAAGTATTCATCAACGTCTTCAGGAAACAAGCACATTGAAACGAAGTGGAGGACCAGGAAGGCCAATGACAGTAAGAACGGTAGAATTAGAAGAGAATGTGCTAGACGTGATAGAAGAAGATCGATGTACTTTTACTCGAAAAATTGCAAATATTTTGAACGTAAGTAATGGGACTGTTTGGAAAATTCTTGGGGAGTATTTGTTGTACCCATACCACATACAACGCGTTCAAGCACTTCGCCTTGCTGATTTTCCTCCACGGATTGCATTCTGTCAGTGGCTTTTGCACACATTGGTTCAAATCCCTCAACTACTGACACTGATTCTTTTTACCGATGAAGCGAATTTCTCAAGAAATGCAATAAGGAATTTTCACAAAAACCATGTGTGGGCTGAAGAAAATCCACATGACGTACTTGAAGATCGTTTTCAACATCAGTTCTCGTTGAACGTTTGGTTAGGAATTGTGGGTGACTGGCTAATTGGACCGGTATTTCTATCAGGAAGACTTACCGGCAAGGTGTATCGAAACTTTTTGGAACAAACGCTACCTCTGTTTCTGGAGGATGTACCATTGGCAACAAGAAGTGCAATGTAGTTTATGCACGATGGTGCACCAGCGCATTTAAGTGGGGTTGCTTGTGAATTTTTAACAGCAACATACGGGGATCGTTGGATTTGTCGAGGTGGACTTCACTTATAGCCTGCTCGATCCCCGGACTTAAACCCCCTGGATTATTTCCTATAGGGCCATCTCAAGTCATTAGTTTATTCTACTCCAGTGGAAAATGTGGGAGATTTAAGAAATCGGATAATTGCTGGGTGTAACTCAATGAGAAACGACCCTGGTGTTTTTGAAAGAGTTCGGCAGTCAATGAGGAGAAGATTAGATTCTTGCATCCTAGCTGGAGGTAGTCATTTTCAATAGTTTCTGTAGATTAAGAAACTTTAAATGTAATTTTTGCTAATAAAATGTTGGTTTTGTCGAAAATTTTTCTCGCACTGTATCTTCGAAACAAAGGGGCTTTTCAAAAATCATCAAAGGACAAAATATTCTTAGAATAGTTCATGGAATAACCCCTTGAATTTTTGCCGTATGTTCAATAAACATCCTGTATATTGACGAGACAACAGATTGTAAAAGAAATTTTATTCTAAATGTTATAGTACGTATATTGGACCCTCATAAACCGACATTTCTACCGTTACTAGCTAGCAAAAGACAGAAAACCTTCAACTTCATCATCTACTCTACTCTCGCATAATTTTTTTTAACGTATTTCCAAGTATATAAAAATAGTTGATATCGGACGAAACGCCCATTAGCACCCATTTTATTTTTAATTTGTAAATCCAGTAAAAATAAACTTTTTTTTGCGTAGAAAACCATGGTGTGTAACAAATTTAGACAGTTAGAAAACTAAAAAGGAGTGTTACATTAATATACAACCATCTTACTTTCAATACCAGTTCCAGCCGCCACCAAAAGAACGTATTTATTGTTGATCAGATCGAACTTCTTGTTATTCACCGTAGTGACATCGTCGCGTTGTATTCTGCAATAAATCACGCCGTCTTCAACGCTCGAATTCAACAATTTAATACCTTTCTGGTCCTAAAAACATTCGAAAATAAAGGAAACCCTTCTAAAAAACAATGAATTCCTAGCATATAAATACCTTTGGTCTGAAAACTCCCAAAGAAGGCCTCGGCGTGGTCCACGACATATAAGCTTTGACTCCGCCGTTTTTATCTTTAACGCATTCCATGACGGAATCATCACCCATCTGCGCATCTTCGGATAAACCAACTCCAACCCAAGCTGCTGATTTATCTGATTTCAATTCAAATTCGTAACGACCTCCATAGACGGTCACGGCAACTACTGCTTTGCAATTTCTAGATTTAACGCATCCCTCTGGTGTTCCAAAGCAAGTCTTTTTCACGTCACAGCCCCCATAGAATTGATCGAATTCTGTTGAAGCTTCCGTCTTGTCTTCAGGTTTATAGGACGGTGTGGTGTTTGAGGTGATTTTAGGTCGGCTAACTTGGAGCTCTTGTGATTGCACACCAAGCCAGAAGGTGTCGTAACGTTGGGCAACCGTTGCACTGAAAACACGAAAAAATTAGACATTAAATGAAATTTAATAAATTACTTGATTTAATACTTAAAGACGACAGGTCCGACGTAATCCTTAGGATGCCATTGTATCTTCAAGTTCTCCTTCTGGTTAGCAGAAGTATGCGTTAGACTATTATCAGAGGAATCAGCGCAGCTCATGGTCCTCGCGAATCTCTCTATTGGATCGAAGGTTCCTACGATGTCTCCTTGCGGTGTTCTTGCTTGCAGCATGAAGCCCTCGAAAGGGTCTTTTGGGGTGTTAATGGTGACCAACATGCCTAAATTGTTAGGTGTTGCCGTGATGCTGAATGGTGGTTCCGAAGGTTGTGGTGGGATTCCTCCTCCATGGTTAGGCATCATCGTAGAGCAGACTTTCTCGGGAGCACCGGAGGAGTAAGCTTCCGCGTAGGAAAAGATCGACAGGAGTAGGATGAAGATCATTGTCTGAAAGATTGTTAACACCAATTATACTTGATTCTAAATCTAGTTTCAACATGTTTTCATCACATCTGGATTTTTAATAATTTGCTGTAATTATTTCTCTTAAAAATAAGCTGAATTTTAATACAGTGTGGTCTTATAGTGTCACCGGAAGTAATATCAACTTTCAACATTTGGACCTCTTTCCTAGTAACAACAAAAACAGATTACCAAAACCTTTATTGCTGCATATATACTATATCGTGTTCTATTTAAAATAAGAAAATTGGTGTCACTTCCGGTGACACCGGAAACGCAATCGAACTGCTGGTAAAGGCAAAAGTTTACAAAAAATTGAAATCGACCTATTTTTGCTAAAAACGCAGCTTCTGTTGTTCAAAAGCACAGAGGGGGGAACACTTTAGGACCTCACTGTATATTTAAAGTTATATTTGATTTTAACAATTTCAATGCTGAATATTCTATGAAATATTCATTTTACGCAAGGGAAAAACTATTTTGAAGTGAATACATTATATTCACAATTAAAGATAAATGTATTTCTCTAATACATTTATAATAGGAAATGGCAACTGTGTTCGTAGAGGTAGTTTCTTCATTTGATTCAATGTATTTCTACTGCAAGATGTATGTTTAATTTATGTAAATTGTGTAAAAATTGATCCGCAAGCCAAATATCCAATGAAGACATTTGTAAAATAAATGGCGTCAGAATAGGAGATAACAATTTCGTAATACGTTGTTGAATGAAATTTATCCTTTGATCTGAGTTCCTTTCTTTAATAAATTCAATCAAAATAGCCAAAAACTAACCGTTTTTGCTATCGAAAAGCTCCAACTAAAGATGTTACCGCCGAAGATTTTAATATTTTTATTAACCAAAACAGAGAATATCAACAGTTATATTTATACGTTTGAGACAGATAATGTAGTCGCCGATCAAATGTTACAAATACATTTACGTTATAGAGTGCTGAAGATATGGAAAATATTCATCAACAACAAGAGAAGCCTGCTCTGTAAAAACCAATCATTTCAACAGTTTTTGTTAATCTTGGTGCATCAGTAATCATAGGAAGTATTTGGTTTTGCTGGCTCTCCAATTTCCTCAAGTGGCTGGGAGCCACCTTTGACCATCTCAGCGCACCATAGGCTGCCATTGGGCGTAGACACGTGATGCAAAGCAATAGCTTGGCTGCGACATCCAGCTGACTTCTCCGGCATATTAGTGGTAGTAACGCAGTCTTGGCTTTCACGAGCTTCGTTCTAACTCGATTAATGTGTGAAGCCCAGGTAAATCATTTGTTCGACATGACGAGATTTGGGATTATCCAAAAAAGCTTCAAAGCTCTCAGCATCAAGACTGCACGAGGAACACTTCCTTGAAAATGGAGCTAAGGTATCCTATTTTCGATCAAGAGAAAGTGCGTTTCTACAATACTTTCGAAGTGATGATGGATTTGTGTATTGCCATAACATGCATGGTTTAATGGAAGAGTTGGGAATTTCAGCCTATAACGCAACTGAATGGCGACTGTTTATCGATAGCTCAAAGCGGAGCTTGAAGTGTGTTCTCCTCCACAATGGAGATTTATTTGGTTCAGTCCCGATAGGCCATTCACCACATGGACCACATGCACCAATTGATCATTTGTGTTGACCTTAAAATGGTTAGCTTCCTTCTTGGCCAGCAACGCGAATATACCAAGTATCCCTGCTTTTTGTGTATGTGGGATCGCAGAGCTCGTGAGAAGCATTGGGTGCAGCCGAATTGGCTGCCATGATCTGACCTGAAACCTGGTGATCCAAACATTGTACAACATCCACTTGTCGACAGAAAGAACATTATATTTCCACCTCTGCATATAAAATTGGGTCCCATGAAGCAATTCGTTAAAGCTTTGCCTATTGAAGGAGACTGTTTCAAGTATCTCATTTCGGCATTTCCTAGCCAGTCATTTGAAAAGATAAAGGCCGGTGTTTTTGATGGTCCACAGATTCGGCAGCTTGCTAAAGATGAACACTTCATCGGAACAATGTCAGAAATTGAAAAGAATGCTTGGTTGGCATTCAAAAACATTGTTAAAGACTATCTTGGAAATAGCACAGAATTACGCCAAAATCGTCCACCAACTCTTGGAGAGCTTCAAACTGCTAGGTTGCAACATGAGCACCAAATTGCATTTTTTACATAGCCATCTTGGTAACTTCCCGGAAAATCTTGGTGCAGTCAGCGATGAGCAGGGTGAGCGATTGCACCAGGATTTGAAGGTCATGGAGGCACGGTATCAAGGTAGGTAGGATGTACATATGATGGCTGACTATTGTTGGAGCATCAAGCGAGAATATCCACAGATTAAACATTCCAAAAAAAGCTATAAGCGAAAATGTTTGCCTTAATATGTAATTATCGTTCGATAAAAAAACAACTATTTGTTTGAACACAATTTAACTTGTAGTAACTTTGTATAAATAAAATTATTCTTTATAAACAGTATATTTGGTAAATTTTTACTTTGTTTTCCTTTATATGCACAATTTGTATGACTTTTGAGGGTATCCTGTAGCTTAAAAGGTTGACGTGATTGACAAAAACTGCGGTTATTTTTGGATCCAGAGGCCAAAATTTAGTTGAAAATAAGTCACAGATTTAAGACAACGAAATTGCTGTTCCCCAGTGTTATTTGAAGAAGTAATACAGCGAATTAATGTCTCATTTCCCATATTTACCTAATTTATCGCCTAACGACTTCTTTTTGTTCCTAAATGTCAAACAGAAGATCCATGGACAGCGATATATTTCTCTGCATATATTCTAAAGTTCTAAATCATTTCTCTTCCAAAACAAATAAGATAAATACGACTAATTAATTAATATTACGTGTACAACGCAACAACGTATTATATACATATTTGTTACAGTAATAAATAATGCATAACAGTGACTAAGCATTTATTTGTTAAATTAACGAGTCATTTAAATTACGAACCTCTGTAGCTAAACATTCCTTCTACATACAGTCATCGAAATCTAAACCATTTAATTTTATTTTAAATCTACATTGCGGTAATGATTTCTTTATTTGGATGTTTTTTTTTTTGTAAAAATCGTTATAAAAGGTTACCAAGGTTACAAATAATTGACCTAAATGTCAGTAACACGGTTCTTAGTCTATACTCATAGGAATACCAGCTGCAATTTACCCCAGCAAATTTTCTACATCTATACACATAGGGATACCAACCGATGCAACCCGCCAACTTACTTGAAAACTCTGCCTAAGAGGGTGGATATTTCACAACTTTTCAGATATTATAATTCTTTATTGGTTCTGTTATTATTATTCGATTTATTACTTAATTTTTTGGTATTGTGCTTACTGGAGGAAGCGCAAGCCTATGCCGTGCAGAGACATTACCTCGCGTTGAATTCATTATTTAAGCTGAGACTTACGGAGACATGTAGAAATATTTTTAGAAACAATATTATTTCAGTGTATGAAAATTTATAATCACTAGAGTTTGTTAAAAAAGGTTGTACCGGACGGCAGTAGCGTAGTGGTAGAGGCCTAGGTAGGGGTAATTTTCAACTCGAAATCGATCTCGACAGTACCGCGAGATAGTTCAAAGCGACAGTACGTTGCACGCTGCTCGCCAAATAAATACGCGGAGATGGGACGCCCAAAGGGTGTAACGTCCCCTTCGAATGTGAGTAAATATATCAAGCATTTCCCTGGATTAGAATATAGAAGTCCGCATATTTATTGCACAATATACAATAGCGGATTGCTAAGTCGGGATAGGTTTGAATGTAGAAAACACTGTAAAGGTAAACGCCATGTATTGAATTTAAGAAACAGTATTCCATACTGGCAATTTTTATATGATTTTATTTTTATGTTAAGTGTGTGCAACATCCCACAACATCTAGTATCTAATGAACACTTTCGCCTTTTTCGGGAAAAGTACGTTCCATCATGGAAGCTGCCAAAATCTATGCAATTACGATACAATTTTCCACGTGTGCAAGGTATAGTAAAGGAATGTATAGAAGACGAGTTGAGAAATAGGAAAATCTGCATGTGTGGATGAAACAATTGATGCTCAGAAACACAGCGTCATTCATGTTGTAGCGCGTCCTTTAAAATGTGATGGTCCACCAGCTTCATTGTTGTTAGCCAGTAAAAAGATTCAGAAAATTAATGCAGAAACCGTTGCCAAGATAATAAAAGATTGGCTGAGAGAATTTTGTATCGTAGGAACCCAAGTCACAATGTTCGTTACTGACGGAGCCGCAACAATGCTGAGAGTTGGTAGGATGTTGAAAATATGCTTTCCGACTCTTCTTCACATAACATGCCTCATACACGCATGTCACTTCGTAGCAGAAACCATTCGAAGGAAGTATCCGATGGTGGATAAGTTAATAGCATCTACCAAAAAATATTCATCAAATCTCCCAAACCCATCCGTGTAGTCAAACAATTGTGTCCGAAATTACCACCACCACCTCAGCCTGTAATAACGCGATGAGGAACATGGCTCCAGGCAGTCTCTTACTATCAGAAATATTTTTCACAAATGAAAAATGTCATCTTGAAACTTGATTCAAATGATTCTGCAGCAGTTCGAGATAGTCAGCAACTTTTTTCCAATTCGGACGTTCAACAACAAATAGATGAAATTTCCATGAACTATTCTGAAGTTGCACAAGCTATTGAGCAATTAGAAAACTTATCTGCACGAGACGCATTAAATTGCATAAACAATTTACAAGCCGTTCCAGAAAACTTGACGAACACTATAGGAGTCGATGTTGCTCAAAAATTTGGTGCAATTTTAATGAAAAAATCCCGATTTACAAAAGGTTCGGTCTATAACTGAAAAGTGCCCAGATGAGGAGAAGGAATATCTGACATTTGCAAATCTTATTTCACTGGATGTCGAACGATCATTTTCGAAGTATACGACAACGTATTTACAACACCGTCGACGGCTGAATGAATCGACAATGGAAGGGTTGCTGATGTTGCAATTCTACGCAGCTTACCAGGGCGGTTGCCAATTGCCAGTGTTAACATCAAGACGACAGGAGAAGGTAACAATATTATTTTTCACTAATATTGTATATTACGTACTTACTTTTATGCGGTGCGCCACTGCCACCTTTTTAACAAATTCTAATAATCACATACCCCATAAATAAGAAAATAATGCCTGTTGATAAATTTAAACATGTTTAATTTTTCACATGTTTTATATTTTTGCGTTGATGTATTACGGGAAGAATATATTATTATTATTATTATCGTTATGTGAATTTTCTCAGTGGCCAGCGTTGAAAGTTAAAAATGAGTAATGCGGATTTGAAAGATTGTAACGGAAACCAAGTAGTTTGTCCGTCACATCCTGTTTAATAGTCGAACACTACAGTAATCGGCTCTTTGTAAATATGTTTGTATCTATAAATATAACTGGAGCAGGTCTACATTGATGAAATGAGTCATCCGGAATGACTTGGAGATTGGAAAATATCTATATGCATTCTAGGAAATACCATTTGGAAGTCTACAAAACCAACTTTTAGACTGTGAATAA
Organism: Dynastes grantii; assembly: GCA_029619325.2. NCBI lineage: Eukaryota > Metazoa > Arthropoda > Insecta > Coleoptera > Scarabaeidae > Dynastes > Dynastes grantii. Next base: position 637,661 of record JAROYF020000021.1, on the reverse strand, counting down.
GTAGGAGTGCGCTGGTTGCACTTTGCGGTTTTGTTCATCGGTTAGTGTCGCGGAACTGCGGTCAAATTATCTTGTATTGTTGACTCAACGAAATACCACATAAAACAAGATAACATTAATCATTATCTGATAAGACGTAAAAGTTGTTTGAAGATTAGGTTATTATATTAGTAATTACAGAATAAACAAAAACTCATTGGCGATTCTACTAAACTATCTAACTCAATAACTCCAGTTTTAAAGTAAAGAAATGGTTAGTTTACTAGTATTAATGAGGTTCTTCAAACAAAATATTTCAAGAATAACTCGAGATTGATAGATTACGTACGAGGTAGGCGCTATAAATTGTCAACCTAATAGTTATAGAAAAAATAAACTTGGTAAAATATAACAATTTTTATTTTTCAATATAATCTCCCTTAACTTCAATATATTTATTACAACGATCAATTAATAACTGTACATCCTTGTAAAAATAATCTAAGGTTTTTCCCTCAAAATGTTGTATTACAGCTGCTTACAACTCACTATCGTCCTTAAAACGATTCTTTTTTGGATAGAGGATCATAATACAGAACCACTGTTTCATCTCCTGTAACAATGGACTCCAAGATCGATTTCGGTCGTCTCCATACATGTTTAAAAACGAGCTCGCACATTCAACCGAACGGAAGGTTCATGTTGGAGAGCAGAAAGAAGATACGGTACCCACTTGCACCAATCTTATTCGTACCCAAATGGTTATGGAGAATTCAACGAATGCTTGTTTCAGAAATGTTAGACATCATTGCTAATTCCTTCACTTTCAAACGGCGATCTACTAATACCATTTCTTCAATAATTGAAATGTTTTGAGGCGTTATCAGTTCAATTGGCCGACAGGGGCGCACACCATCATCAAGGGATTCTTGCCCCAAACGGAAACATTTTGTCCACTTTTCTAAACGCTGTCTAAACGTTGTTTAATGTGATTAGGCATATGCCCCTTCTTTTGTAAAAATTTAATCACCGCGCGGTAACCAATTTTCGTCACCTGCGACATTTTCATGCACTAATCACGTTGTCTGGGTGGCCACTAAAAACTACTACTTTTCGAGCCGTAATATATTGAAATGTTCTCCTCGGGGGTTTTTGGAAAGAATTGGAAATTTGTAAATTGATTAAATTTTAATTTGTTTGTGGAATTCGGGAGTACTTTTTGATACTCTTTCGGCAATTTTTATGAATTTTTTAAATTAATTTCTCGATTTCTGGGAATATAATGCAACCAATCGGAGTGATTGTCTTGGACATATATATATTCGAAGATTTGCGTGAATGTTTTTGCGATCGAAAAACTTAACCAAACTTTTATTACGATTATAGGTAGCATTATCTAGGACAGGACAATATGATTTTTTTATTAATGATAACGAAATTTTATTTTATGAATTATAAAAAAGAATTAGAATTCAACAATCCATACTTTAAAAATAATTTATGATTTAAATTTATAGTACTGAATATCTACCTACTATATAATATTATTTTGTGGTATCATCTGTTCGCTTTTTGTATGTAAACCATAATTATTAATAAATTATTAATAAAAATGTTTTTTTTTTGTTTATTGAATTATAATAATTTTTTTCTCGAGAGTGAAAGGAAAAAAAAATAAAATGAGAAGGCAAAAAAAAGAAAAATACAAAAATCATAATTTATGTTAGACAATTTTAGTGTGGCACGTTAGTAATTTCATAAAGATTATTTATAAATTTGTGGCACGGACAATGAAAAAGGTTCGCCATCCCTGACCAAGGATGATGGATTTCGGAGTACCAATTTCCTCGAAATAGTCTAAGTGAATTTAGAAAGATGTCTAAATGAATTTAGAGATCGGATAATGGTCCTGCTGTTGCATTTTAAGGTAGGATATAACTTTGCAAATTTTGCGAAGTGATCTAAGACGACCAATATATTTTTGTAGCCATTTACAGGGATCAAATTTTGAAGAAAGTCGATACAGGCGATATCTAAGACTTGGAACCAATTTGTTTGGAAATTCCGACAGGATGATTATTTTTCACCTTTATAAGAAGACAAGTGTCACAGTATATACTATAGGCCTCGCACATATGCAACTATGACGCAATGGAGTTTGAACACGCTAGGAGCTATATAAGCCTGTCAGGCCGAGAGGAAAATTCTCCACAATCTATTACGGGTACGTGAGAAAAACAAAAAAAAAAATAGAACCAAAAGGTTTACGACCCCGGGGACGTAAAAAAATGGAACAGAATGAAAACCGACAAAGCACGATCTCGACGCGTGAAAAAAATGGAAAAGGAACAGTACGAAAACCGAAAATATTCACGATCTAAAAGTGACCTGGAGAATGTGCTTTTAATCTTTCTCGACAAGGTTAAATAAAGATACTGCACGTAGAGGAATGGCATCTTGCATCAAGAAAATAGATTTTTTTGCAACAAATCAGTCTCTATTTAAAAAAATATTTTTACTTCAAGACTAAAAAAATGTATAATATAAGAAAATAATTTTCTTGAAATTTCATTTGTATTAAATAAATATTTTCTTAGGGGTAGAAAATCAAGAAAATCTAAGACCGCAAAATGTTTCTTCCATTATTTATATTCAAATATCCAAAAAAAGGAAAATCACAACAATGGAAAAATAACCTAAAGTTAATGATTAAAATTAGGGGCAAGTAAATGAAGTAATGAAAAGGTTTTTTTTATGTTACGGTGTAATTGAATTATTTCTTTAATAATGTAATTAAATAAGGATTATTTTTATGTAATTTAATAATGAATGAATTAATATTTAAGTTTGAATATTCCATCAGCACTCAAGTGTGAGTTTTGGATTAGAATAGGGAAGAATAAAAAGCAGGTCCAACTTCTCACTTCTCTTTTGTGAGAAGTTGGACCTGCCATTTATTCATCCCTATTCATATTTAAGTATATTTGTCCCTTTCTTATTATTATTTATTTAAAAAAACTATAGTTAAATTAGCACAGGTGGTAAATAGCAATAAAAAGAAAAAATATTACATTAACCAAAGATTTTTATAAAACGTTATACGTTAAAGGTTATATCATTGTGTGGATAAGTATGGTATCCTTATTTCTACTATCTAGGTCGGCATGACGACATCTCTTGGCAGCAGGTGGCGCCAGCAAATATTTCAGTGCTGTTTTTGAAGGTTAGGGACATAAATTAAAAGACCAATAACAATGTGAGCAGGTGTAAAAAGCGTTAGCGCTTTTCTTTTCTCACATCGTTTTTGCGTAATTCCATCAATACCATCAACTATTTTATTAGCATTATCTTGGTTATTGTTTCTTTTTTCATGTGTACTTCTACCTTAAATTCACTTTTGTTTGAACATTATTCTGTACATAACCTTTCCGTTAGCCTTTTTAAAACCACAAGCAATGAGAATAATTTATTGCATTATGTGCGGATATGTCGTACTGTTTTAAACAAGGTAAGTGCAATTAATAATGTGAATGTACGAGGGAAAGTCATCAAATAAGTCACAAACTGTTGTGGGAAAGCTGAAAATAGCAGAGAGCTATTTTCCGTATCTGTCATTGGCGGGCAGCACTCCCCAGCTTAATGATAATCAAGTGACAGTTGACGTGCGCGTACGCAAGCAGTGTTAAAATGGCGACCGTGCTCGAAGAGTGTACTGTGGAAGAGCAGCGTGCTGTTGTGCGTTTTTTCTGGGCAAAAGGACTCCCTACAAAAGATATCCTGTTTACGGTGAAAAGTGTTTGTCGCGTACCGTCTTAAAAGTCTTCCGTGAAATCACAAACTGGGTAACATCTGTTAAATATTTGAATCATTAGATATGTTTCCACGGCTGTTTCGGTCAAGTGAGTACGACGTGCGGAATAAATGCTTTTTAATGCCGAAAACGACCGTTCGACATCTAACGATGTTATATTTGCATATTTAAAACAATCTTTGAAACAACTTAATGCATCTTCACACGCACCTTCACAAATTGTGTCTTAATATAAGAAAATCGGGTTTTTCTCGAAAATACCTTCACATTTTCGTATTACACACCAATTTGTTTCGCCTTCTACAGCGCTTAACTGTGCGTGAACATCATTCACAATTTGAACAGAATCCACTAGCGACATCGAAACATTTTGTAATTTTTTGTTGTGAATAGTTTGTAAATCTCTTTTAACCTGACTATCTTGAAATATTTCCTGGCATTCGATGTGACGTTGACAATGGCTTCCGGACCAACACATTAAAGGGATTTTACAAACTAGACATTGAATTTTAGCGCCATCAAAAATTAGGCATGTCCACTATAAAGTTGTTAACTGTGTCTGCCATTGGTCGTTTTCGCGACGTACCTAACTGCGACATTTTTAAAGCAACCATAAGCGTACAATTACGAAATAAGTTACGACAGCCTACATATACACAGAACTACTCAGCATCGATTTAGTACTGACGCTGTGAACGCGCGAAATAAATAATCGCTGATTCCGCGTCGCATATCTACTACACTGATTGTTACCGCCGTTTGCCCAGACCAGTCATTCCTTTATTTCATCGAAATTTCCAGGTCAAACCCGAATTTATTTAAGTATCATCTCCTAGAAATACACCAGACATGATTTCTTCATTTAACTATTTAAAAATTTACATAACAAATGAAGTTACAAAACTACATATTTTCTAAATCGGTTTGCGGGTTGTTTACATAAGAATGCACTTTCTCACAAATGTTACTCATTTGTTTTCTACAAATTAAACCGATCAACTGTACAAGCAGATATTTTACGAGCTGGTAAATATGTCTAAAATGTTTTTCTGATGCGTGTACGTAATTTATGGATTTTAACGCAGTCATTAAAGTTGTTTTTAGCGAAATAGAAAAATACATATAGCGCGATCCAAGATGGGTGGCTAGGTACCATATATTAGGAACTAAGAATTGTATAGCTGTGGGAAAAAAATCTTTATAAGAAAAGTGGTCAAGAAAAAGGGTTTGAAAATTATCCATTTAATATTTTTAAATATTCTTATTTCTACCGCTGGGGGGGGTTCCACTATAGTCATAAAAAAAGGATTTTTCTATAAAAGTTGTCAAATAAATCTTATCGTCGTAGAGCTAGTAAAATTTGTAATCCTTTTTGGGGGGGACTTTTTTTGTGTAGATCAAAAAATTTAAGCTTGAGGGGAGGGTTAATGTTTCATAATTAAATTGGCTGTAATTTCGGTTTTGAATTAACTGAATTTGATAAACAAGATCTTATTTGAAAGAGGAGGCTTTTCTAATTAAAGTAAAAAAAATAACCGTGACCTATTGATTCTCAAAGCCATCGCTAGGGGCGCCATTTGGAAAAAACAAATTTTTCTCACTTTTTCAGAAATTTCAAAGGGAAACCCCAAATTTATTACACCATATTTGGAAAGTAGATTAAATTTCCAAGAAGGAATGTTAAAGAAGCAATTTGATATATCTATTAGTGTTTGAATTATCGCCAAAAGTATAATTATTAACACGTTAATTCTTACATTTTAAACAGGGAAAATAAATTGAAATGTCAAGTGAGTAAAGCTTTGTTTATTGTAAAAATTTCTTTTTATCTTTATTCTTTTTGTGTTTTGTGTTCACCGCTTGTTAAATTTGTTCTGTATTCGTCAAAAATGGCTTATTCTAATGCCGAAGCTTGCAAGTTTCTTCTTGCAGAACGCGAATATGCTGTCAGGTATCCTGAACGAACACATCATAGCAAAAAAGTGTTTCGGCGGTTAGCAATAAACGGGTAGTGTGCGTCCTATTCGAGTTCCCACTAAAAGGCGATTGGTAAGAAATGAAGACAGTATTTTAAACGTTCTTGCATACGCGGGGGCGGATTCGCATTTAAGTATCAGAGACATTTCTTCACACTTAAGTGTAAGTTACGGTTCAGTGAATCGAATTCTGAGGGACCCCAAGTAAACCTTATCATCAAATTTTTGCATCAGGCTCTGTCAGATACTGTTTTTACCGGGAGGCTGGATTATTGCTACTCGCTGAAAAATATGTGCGGAGAAATTCGCCAATTACCTTTTCAAATTTTATGGACTGATGAAGTTACTTTTACCAATTTTGGCAGAGTTAATTTGCACAACACGCACTATTGGTTAGAAGCAAATCTTTATTGGATGCGGGAAGTTGATCACCAAAACAAATGGAGTGTCAACGTATGCTGCGGAGTTTATTTTCAATGATCGTCTAAATGGCAACACATATCTAGTTTCCCTTTAAGAAATGAACTTCCTGTTTTTTTGGGGAAGATGTTTTTTTGGGATAAAAGGAGATCCTTGTGGTTCCAATACGATGGATGTCCGGCACACTTTTCCCAAAGAGGACGCAATTTTTTAGATGTTGCTTTTCCAAATTATTGGATTGGAAAGGGTAGTTTGTTTCCGTGGCTTCCTAAATCTACGGATCATAAAATTTCCAGATTTTTACATGGGAAAAAATAAAAGATATTGGTATCAAACACATCCAACTACACGGGAAAATACGTTTGAAAGAACTGAGATGCCGTTTTTACGATTTCACGAGTTAAAGTTGAAAAAATGCTGTTTTCAGTATTACAAATAGATTTAGGTTTCATTGTGCAAACCCGGGGGCCTTGAACGTTTATAAATTTCCCGTTTTTGTTTGTTTTGTTTTTGATTTGAACGTTTGATAATAATTTAATAATATTAAAATCGTTATTGTTTCCATTGTTGTTTTGGCCCGTTGGCCTTTAAATAGGGACGCTTCAAATTTTGTATCCGGCGTAATTTGAACCAGTCTTAAGCCTGGATAAAAAATGGAAAAAGGTCCGGAGAATAACAATTAAAAATCAACTAGGACGTTAAAAAATACTAAAACAAGTTTAAAAGAGGCTTAGTTTTTCAATTTTACATGCAGCATGCGTAAAAACTAACGGATTTGTTATTCTTTTGGCGATAATTCAAAAAGCCAATAGAAAATCAAATTACTTTTTTGACATTTTTTTTTTAAATTTAATCTACTTTCTAAATATGGATAATAATTAGGTCGTTTCATTTGAAATTTCTGAGAAAAATGATAAAAAAATGGGATTTTTTAAATTACCCCTCTGGCGATGGCTTTTTAGAATCAATAGATCATGGTTTATTTTTTTATTTTAATCAGTAAAACTTTTCCTTTTTTCAAGTGAGATCTTGTTTACTAAATTCGGGTTTAAATCATAACTGAAATTGAATTTTTAATTTTTAAAACAATACCCCACCTCTCGAGCTTTTTGTTTTTGTTCTTTTAAAAGAAAAAAATCTCAAAAAAGGGGTTCCAAATTCTTCTAGCTCTACGACGACAAGATTTATTTATCAACTTATAGGGGTTTTATTTTCTAGAAAAAACCTTTTTTTTTGACCATAGTGGACGCCCCCAGGGGAGAAATAGGAACCCTTAAAAAAAAATTTTATCATTTTTCTGGGCCCCTTTTTCTTATGGGAAAATTTTTTCCCCAGCTATACGACTCTTTTGGGTTTCCTTTATATGGGACCTGCCACCCATCTTGGATCACCCGGTATATTATTTAAGCGACCATGGTTAATTCATTTTACTTTAGTATGTCTATCGATACGTATTTTATAATTTATAATAAATTTATAATTTTGTCTACCTTGCAAAAGTAGTCCCCCTTGAAGGTAAGGAACAAACACTTACCGTTTCAATTAATTTCCGGAATGAAATCATCAACTTCCGGTGTACCTGTGTAAAATTATGTTTGTACGGTATGCAATGTATTATCAAAAATTGATGATTTCTGTGTTGGTGTAAATAATTTCCCTAGCGAAAATTAGGTACAAGTATAAATTGAATAAAATAAATATTCAGCGTCAACTTTTCGAACTATCGCGGGATGTTAAGTTTTAAACTTTTCAGCTAAGGGAGATTATCGGGAGGTGGGGCGGGTTTGTGATTTTTTCGGGGATGAAAGACATTTTTTTAAAATTAATAATTACTTACAAAACTCAATTATTTTCATCCACATCAACCTCAATGACATGCAAACACCACCACCTTTACTCGTACACAACCCCTTCACGTTTGAAACCAACAGACGATACTCCAACCTAAACATCTCAGTTTTATTTTTTTTTCTTCGCAGAAAGAGGAAATTAGTTCACTGGAACAATGACTTTTCAAATAGGAATTGTAGAACGTATTCGAAATGTTTTTAGAGAACTCATGGACGTTGCCTAGCAACCCTTTATGATTGCTAGGTATATACGAGGTAGGCGCCATAAATTCTCGGCCTGACAAGCTTATATAGTTGCACATGTGCGAGGCCTACACTATATATATTACGGCTCGAAGAGTAGTAGTTTTTAGTAGCCAGCTAGACAACGTGATTAGTGCATGAAAATGTCTCGGGTGACGAAAATTGAGTACCGTGCGGTCATTAAAGTTTTAACAAATGAAGGGCATATGCCTAGTCACATTAAACGACGTTTAGACGGCGTTTATGGTGATTTATCTCTTTTACATTCCACTGTAAAAAAATGGGTGTTTGGGGCAAGAATCCCTAGAAGACGATGAGCGCCCCGGTCTGCCAATTGAACTGATAATGCCCCAAAACATCTCAATTATTGAAGAAATGGCATTAGCTGTCTACAGCACATATTATGCTTCTTTGCTGCATAAATTGAGGGATAATATTCGTACAAAAACTTCAAGGAAAATTGACAAAAGGTGTTCGACTATTGCACGAAAATGCACCCGTCCATACTGCCGCCATTTCACAAGCTGCCATCCGCGAATGTGGCTTTCAACAATTGAAACATCCGCATATGGCCCCAAGTGATTATTAGAGCAACGCAACTGCGCTGAAAGCCAGTGGCGGACGCATAAAGGTTTACACAAAATAAATTAAATGTGGTACGTGCTCAAACACTTACCGTTTTAAGAGTCCTCCGTGAAATCAAAAAGTGAATAATATCTATTTAATATTTGTAACATTAGATATGTTTCCAATGTTGTTTCGGCAAAGTGAGTGCGGCGTGAAGAAAAAGTGTTTTTGTATGCCGAAAATGAACGTTCTACATCTAGTGACGTTATATTTGCGTAAGTAAAATAATCTTTCAAATAACTTAATGGTTCTGTTGACGCACCTTCACAAATTTGTCTTAATGTGCCAAAATCAGAGTCTTTATCTAAAACACTTTCAAACCTTTCTAAAACACAAACATTTCTTGCGTCTTCTATTGCACATAGGTGCGCGTGAACATGTTGTATTATTTGCAAAGATTCCACTAACGACACCGAAGAATTTTGTAGTTTTTCTATCGCATCCGCTAGTCCCACGTAATTGTTCTGAATAATTTCCAAATCTGTTTTAACTTGACTATCCTGAAATTTCAAGCAGCTTACCTTGACAGCCGCAGCCTCCTTTGGGTCGAATTCTAAAATCACGTTCTTTATATTCTCAAAATATTTAAGATAATAAAATGCAGCCTCTAACCATGTTCCCCAACGAGTAAGAATAGGTTGTGGTGGTTCAGGAATACCGGGGCATTGTCTATGAAATTCCCGAATACGTTTTGGGGATTCTAAAAACACAGCTTTTGTATGTGCTATTAGAGCGTCTACGTCGGGATAACATTTTCTGATACTATATGCCACGAGACTGAGAGTATGAATTTTACATGTAATATGCAACAAGTTAGCACAATGTTTTTTAAGAGATCGACCTACAGCAAGCATGTTTGCGACACCATCACTCATAAACATCAACAGTTGATTTGTTGAAAGTTCAAACTTTTCCAATGTATTTAACACCAACATTGAAATTCCCTTCGGCAGTGCATTGTTGTATTCGTCTGGAAGCTAGTAAAATTGAGGGTGACGGTCGATATGGTTCCATTGTGTGTACTATTACATTAACCGCAGAATGTTTTTTTACGATCTGTTGTGTCATCCACACATAACCACAGTTTTTTATCTTGCAACTCCGATTTAATTCTTTTCTCGACATGCTCACGAGCAGACGGCACAACTCTCTGTAATGTTCTCTCACTTGGTAACTTAAAGTCCGAATATTCATTCCAAAACGAAACGTATCCTTTCTTCCTTAGTAAATGAAATGGTAAATTACATGCAATAAACACATAAATTAAATTTAAATTTGTCATAATCTCGTGTGGAATTTTTTTTTTTAAACATGCCCTGCACTATTTACGTGCCGTAGACAATCATTTTTCGACCAACACATTAAATCAATTTTACACACTACACATTGAATTTTAGCGCCATCACAATTTAAATCGGGCATTTCTGCAATAAATTCTGTTATTGTGTTCAACTTTGGTCAGTTTCGCGACGTAGGAAACATTTTCAAAACAAACGTAGAACTACGATATAGTATATGACAGCGTAGATGCATACATAACAGATCGGCTTTCGAGTCGCAGTTATACTGACGCTTATACCGAATTGTCCCGGCCGTGTTTATTTTGTGTAAACTTTTATGCGTCAGCCACTGGCTCTCAGCGCAGTTTGCGTTGTTCTAGTGATTATTATTTATTTTCTTATTTAAAGAAATACCTTAGGGGACGTCGTTTTAAGGACGATAGTACGTTGCAGGTAGCTGTAATACAACATTTTGAGGGAAAAACTTTAGATCATTTTTACAAAGGTATAGAATTATCGATTGATCGTTGTAATAAATGTTTTGAAGTTAGAGGAGATTATATATTAAAAATAAAAATTATTATATTTTACCAAGTTAATTTTTTCTACATCAGGTCGAGAATTTCTGGCGTCTACCTCGTACACACGGTTGCCAGGTAACCATACGCTGGGGTAATTGACACCTATGACTTTTGCGTGTTGTAGTGATCTAATTCCTTACTTAATTTGTTATTTATAGGACAATTTTGTTGGGTATTCCTATAATTAGGCTTGAAATTCGTTTAACTTATCTACTGTTCTTATCTTTGCAATGAAATTAATCAAAATTAAAGCTCATTACTTACATATTCTTTGTTAAAAGTTCTCAAGGAAATTCACCTTGAACAATATTTTTTCTATTATTTTATGTGACTAGCACTTCAGAATATGCTCGTATGGGACTATTAACCAAACACCTTGAATCTCAATGCAATATTCATAGCGTGTGATCTGAACAGACAATAGATAAACAACCTTATCGTGTAATCTATCGTTTGCTGAAGTTGCTGTCTGGAATTAAATAGAAAAATTGCTGCAGATGTGGATGGCAGCAATATGGTCGTGTATTTTGGCGTTATGTTTTGCAAAATTGAAAGATTTTAAAATTCGTTCTGTGCTAGCGGAGATCTCAACATTTTAAAATTTTCGCAAGTACCTTTACGGAGTACCTGCATAGAGTCTATCTCAGGTTCAGGAACTAAAAGTAACAAGATATGATTTGAAATATTTCTCACGTTTCAATTGTCCATTTCTATTGCAAACGAAGTAAAAGTGTTGTATCATTGCATACTGTACAAGATACAAGTCCTGTTTCTAAGATTAGAACAGTACAAAAGAATTGATGTTGTGATTAAAACTTCTGTATTCATAACTAGAGAGCGGAATTATATGCATCGGAAATCGACAAAATATGCGCATATATATGCAGAAAAAATCTTCGAAATATGCACAATTTTTGTTAAATATGCAGCTTTATGCACATATGCTTCTGATATCGATTAACTCCTTGTTAAATGTTATAAAACAAGAATAATCACAACGAAGCATTTTACAAACGTTTATTGTTCTTACATTATTCCCACTTACATTTAAAAATCACAATTATATAAACACATACGTACTTAAAATTTGCTAAAATACATACATAGACACTACATACTTTTATTATTAAAACAATTTACAATTAAATGCTTTTCTAAATTATCTAATGAAAAATTAATATGTTTGAATCAAACAACGATTTCTTTAAATTAAAAAATATTTCTTTGCCGCTATTTAAAATTACGATTTGGTTGACTAAATGGATATTTGTTTGAATCATGAACTTTTTTTTTTCTGTGTGCTCCTCGTCTTAGTAAAACCGTGTTGAAAATCTTGCAAAATGTTATGTTTATTCAAAAAAGCTACGAGCTTATAGCACTTAATGTCCTCAATGATCTTCGAAGAACTGGACATCAGTGATATTGGGCGGTGGTTGTCAACTGTCTCCGCGCAACGTTTTTTTATAAATAGGAACAACAATTGATGACTTTAACTTAGTTGGAAATGTAGGTACCCTCTACACATGATAAATTAAATGTGCTAGAAGTTTTGACACATAAGTTCGAATCAGTTTTAACAAATAATTCTGATTATACATTGTTCAATGCAATTTGGGCTAACCGGTCCTAAAAAGGAAGATGTTGGTATAGATGAAAATAAAAATGTATTGAATTCGTTAGGAATTTGTCAGTTTGTTTTATTTGCCAATATAGCATTATGAATTTGTTGTTATTACCTAATTTAATAAAATCTTAATTAAAAATCCAACTTAGCCACGCCCAAACTACTTAGTTACATTACGATTCGCTGCCCCAAACCAGTAACAGGCATATACAATTAGAGACATTGCATAGTTGTGACAGCAATTTAAAATAATTACTTGCGCAAAGGTAAATTCAATTGACACACTTTTCATTTCACGCGACGTAATTGCATTAAAGTCCTGTCATGATTATAATTTCGATAAGCCAGATGAGTGTAACAATAAACTTCGTAAAGCGGACATTTCATTTTACTTGTTTTCTTTCTTTTAATATTACTTCAATATTAATAGTGTGGTATTCCACTATCTATATCTGCCCACATTGATATAGGATCTATTAAAATCACGACCGTACGCTTACAAGATTAGTTTAGCACATCATTTGTATGCAGGTATTTGCTCTGAAGCAAGTGTTCGTTGGCGTTATGTAACTTGTTAGGTGTAGAGAAGAAAAAAATACTGTTGCAAACATATACAGAATGGTTGATTTTTCGTATTATAAAAAGTTAAAAACACATTTGACTCAACATTTTGCACTCCTTTACTACGAGTACGTATGCAGCAGTACCAGATTTATCTATTTTCTAAAATCTGCACTGATATCGAGCAGGTATAGTGGTCGACTGATCGTAATTTGTATGTGAGGTTGCCTTGTGAAACTGATAAGGGAACACAGGTAAGCGTATCCCACCGATTTGAATGAAACTTTGTAGGTTTATAGACCGATGTAGTGTAAGAACAATAGCATTGTCATACAGAAGAACAATGCCGCTTGTCATGCAGAAGAACATTGCCACTTGTCAGCATTCCCCGTCTCTTGTTTTGGATGGCCCTACGCCGCCTCTGAAGTGTTTCGCAGTATGTGTCTGCATTGATGGTCGTCCCTTGGGGCATGAAATCAACCAACAACAGACCTTTTCGGTCTCAGATCACTGAGGCAATAACCTTTTTCGTGGAAAACGACTGCTGACCTTTTGCGTGGCCTTGTTGGGTAATCGTGATTTGATGCCACCCCATCTTGCGCTTTTTTGTATTTCAGTGTCTGTAAATGGACACGGGTTTCTGTACACTAGTGGGTACGTTTGAGACCTTAGAAATCGCCCTGTTGCTCGTAACGAGTAAAAAACGTCAACGCTGCACCCATGCGGTTGGCCTTGTGCTCGTCGGTAAGCGTTTTGGGTACCCATCTTGCGCAAATTTTTCTGTAATTCAGATGATCCGTAAATCAGGACACAATTTGTGAAATAGTCGGGTACGTTTCGAGAACTTTAGAAACACCGCCTTTGTACCAACAATCAATGCATTTACTAGTGGAAAACATATAGGAATCGTTTGTGCCGCAAGATTTAGAGTATGGATTTTACACGTTACATGTAAGAAGTTACCGCTGTGTTCTTTAAGAGATCGGCCCAAAGAACGCATGTTTGCACCGTCACTCATAAACATTAAAAGTTGCTTAGTTGAAACTTCAAATTTGTTCAATGAGTTCAACACCACCTTTGAAATCTCATCGTCAGTACAATTTATAACTCTTTTGGAAGCAAGTAAGAAAGAGGATGACGGTCGATGTGGTTCCATTGTACGTACCAGTACATTAACCACAGAATGTTTTTGACGATCTGTTGTTTCGCCCACACACAACCATAGTTCTTTATCTTTCAATTCGGTTTTCATTCTTTTCTCTATATGTTCACGATCAAGTGGCACTACATTTCGTATCGATGTCCGACCAGGTAATTTACAGTCCGCATATTTATTCCAGAAGGAGACAAATGCTTCCTTTTTCTAGTAAACGAAACGATAGATTACATAAAATAAAAGTAACACATAAATCAAATGTAAATTTTTCTTGGTCTCGTATGCCACTTTTTGCAGAAGAATACTGTTTGCTTTGGATGTGACGTTGACAATGGCTTTTGTACCAACACATTAAAGGGATTTTACAAACTAGACATTGAATTTTAGCGCCATCAAAAATCAAGTCCGGCATGTCCACTATAAAGTTTTTAACTGTGTCTGCCATTGGTCATTTTCACGACGTACCTAACTGCGACATTTTTAAAGCAAACATAAGCGTACAATTACGAAATAAGTTACGACAGCCTACATATGCACAGAACTACTCGCATACAGCATCGATTTAATACTGACGCTGTGAACGCGTGAAATAGATAATCGCCGATTCCGCACCACATATCTACTACACTGACTGTTACCGCTGTTTGCCCAGACTACTAATGACTTTAGGCGATAAAATCTACACATTACTGTGCATATTAAAAATTACAATGACGTAATACTTAACGACGCTTAGAAAAAGGTAATTAATTCATTGTTTGCAACCATAACCTATGTGCATAAAAGAAATCCTTGATTACAATCACACGGAAATATTAATTTTGCACGTCTTTATGTAATAAATTCTTCCGGATTTTTTTTAATGGTAGTTACGCAAATACAACCATCATGTCATGGTATTCCTTATAAATAACATACCATGCATGTTCTGCAATTGTTTTTAATTAGTAGTAGTAGATATTTAAATCGTGATTTCAAGGAATTTGCGAAAGTTTTAGAAAGAAAAAAATATTTCATTCAACAGCTGAACACGCTTGTAATAGCCGTATGTAATCTTTAAAGAAAAGAAAATTAGTTTTATATTTAAGAAATTATTTGGTTTGTTCATCAGCGCGATAAAAGTTGTATCAAATCGATTCTATAGGATTTATTTTACCACACACACAAATTAAATCGTTTCAAATAGTGTTTTACGAATTTATGCTTTAATAGATTTCGTATACAATTATGCAAACAAAAACTATTCGCAAATTTTATATGCTTTAATGGAGTTAATTGAGCTGACAAAATATAGATTGTCCAACCAGTATAATAGGTTGTGAAATGTTGAAATCTGTTGAAATTATAAAATTTACTATATGTAGTGAAATATTGTTTTCAGGGTATTTCGGGAAAATTGTTAAATTTTCTAATTTTAAACTAAATTAACAATTCTTAGTGAGTTCGGGAGTATCCCTGGATATCATTTTGGCAATTTTATAACGAATTTCCAACTTAATAAAACGAAATTAACGAATTTTAAAATTATAAATGTAACTAACCTTGAAATGTGAAAGATGCCACTGTTATATAAGCTCTCTGTTTATATCATCTCTACAGGAAACTGCCTGTTCTGGAAATTTAACCCTTTTCCCTTCAAATAAATACTTTAATTTCACAATCGAGCACTTTAAATTGTGATCGGAGTTAAGAAACGCTTTGATTCAACGAAGTGCTGAATAAAGATTGATGAAAAATTATGGCGTCGCTCATCTTTCTTTTATTTTAAATCGCGAAAAACCGGCGATTGTTTTATTCCAACCAATTTTGATAATTTAACCCGAATAGAAACTTTTGCGATGAATTTCGATCAAATGAAATTATTTCTGCAAATGCATACGAGAATTAATGCAGTGACGCAACTAGGAGGCTGTGTTTCGAGGATTCTATGATAAAATATGTTACTGACAAGCTTTAAACGTAAAAATTCTCCAACAATTTGCCTAAACCGTCCAGATAAAGATTTAATTGATGAAATATTATTTAAAATACCTTTTAATTTACGCTGTTGCTTATTTTAGACGACTTCTACATGAATTTGGACGGATTACGTGAATAGGAAAATTAACTGACTAGTAGATTTGTCCATGCTACCCCACACTCGTGGTTATCTGGACTTATATTTAATATTTAACATCAACGCCCCAATGCCAGTTGGCTGGGGGGAGATGGTACCGAGGGAATTTCCATTCTTCTCCGCAAGAGGGATATTTAGTTACCAACGAGTGGCTAACCTGACATTTGGTCGTTCAGAAGTGACAGCCGAGGCTGTTGTTGTCGCACATATAACGTTGAACATAATAGTAGATATAGTGAATGAAATTACTATTTCCTTAATTTTTTGTACTGAGAAAAATAGTTTAATAGTTCTAATTAAATATTTAATAGCAGCAAGTAATCGAGAAGGCCATATTCATCTTTTAATTATTTTTTATGTTAGTTACAACTATATCTGACGGTCACATCCACGATTGAAACTTCAAGTTACGTTTGACATTTATTGACAAGTTTGACAGCTCAAAGTACATTCGATGTTCATTGACGTATGGCAAGCTAGTTGCTCCAAAGCCTAAAGGTGGAATCAGACTAAGCAAACATTGTTGAACAACAGTTGAAAGACAGTTGTGCAACAGTTTTGGCGAACTTACACATACTCGAAGTTGACAAACTGTTGGGAAACATCGACCTATCTAATAGCTTGATGTTCGTTCATTGGGTGCCAAAATAAGCGACGAAAGAGATGCCTTACTCGCGTGGTGTTGGTTTCTACTAACAAAAAAAAATTATTACGAAGAAACCGTAGAAAGCGGCGATGGTGGCAAAAAGTATGTACGCTAATAGAAAACGACAATTTTTATTAGAATTAAGGAGGGAAGACTAAATGTTGTTCAAGAACTTCACTCGAATGGATACAACTACATTTGAAAGTCTCATCTTAATGATTGGTCTTAAATTTGCAAAAAAACATACTACCTTCCGGGAAACAATATGTGTGAATGATAATTTAAAGGTTTTTAGCCACAGGAGATTCGTATGTCAGTCTAATGTACCTTTTTCAAATATCTGTTGACCTGTTGAACCACACTCTGAAGTACCGCCTTTGGAGCGAACATAGTGCAACAGATCGTCAACAGCGACCCAACTGTTGAATAATACATCCACATTGTGCAAACCTGTACGTTGCCCAACAGTTGCTCAACTGTTGGGCAACAATGTTTGCTTAGTCTGTTCCCACCTTAATATCCAGTTGGTAGTTACTAGAGTTGCCTATGTGTGGATGAAACAACTGATGCTCAGAAACACAGTGTAATTCATGTTGTAGCGCGTCCTTTAAAACGTGATGGTCCACCAGCTTCATTGTTGTTATCCAGTAAAAGGATTCAGAAAACTAATGCAGAAACCAAGGTTTCAAGATAATAAAAGATTCGTTGAGAGAATTTTGTATCACAGGAACCCAAGTCACAATGTTCGTTAACATTGACGGAGCCCCAACAACGCTGAGAGTTGGTAGGATGCTGAAAATATGCTTTCCGACTCTTCTTCACATAACATGTCTCATACACGCATGTCACCTCGTAGCAGAAACCATTCGAAAGAAGTATCCGATGGTGGATAAGTTAATAGCATCTACCAAAAAAGTGTTCATCAAATCTCCCAAACATATCCGTATTCAAACAATTGTGTCCGAAATTACCACCACCACCTCAGCCTGTAATAACGCGATGAGGAACATGGCTCCAGGCAGTATCTTACTATCAGAAATATTTTTCACAAGTGAAAAATGTCATTTTGAAACTTGATTCAAATGATTCTGCAGCAGTTCGAGATAGTCAGCAACTTTTTTCCAATTCGGACGTTCAACAACAAATAGATGAAATTCCATTAACTATTCTGAAGTTGCACAAGCTATTGAGCAATTAGAAAACAGTCACTTATCTGCACGAGACGCATTAAATTGCATAAACAATTTACAAGCCGCTCTAGAAAACTTGACGAACACTATAGAGGTCGATGTTGTTCAAAAATTTGGTGCAATTTTAACAAAAAAATCCCGATTTACAAAAGGTTCGGTCTATAACTGAAAATCAAGAGTGCCCAGATGAGGAAAAGGAATATCTGACATTTGCAAATCTTACTTCACTGGATGTCGAACGATCATTTTCGAAGTATACGACAGCGTATTCACAACATCGTCGACGGCTGAATGAATCGACAATGGAAGGGTTGCTGATGTTGCAATTCTACGCAGCTTACCGGGGCGGTTGCCAATTGCCAGAGTTGACATCAAAACGACAGCAAAAGGTAACAATATTATTTTTCACTAATATTGTATATTACGTACCTACTTTTATGCAGTGCACCACTGCCGGTACCACCTTTTTAACGAACTCTAATTATAAGCAATCCCTAACTTCTTATATCAACTATTTAAAATGCACAAGAACCAGAACATGGAGTAAACGAAATAAAGTGTAGCTATATGGACCGATCGAAATATGAAGTGAAAGTACTTATAGCAATGGGTTGCACAATTTACAAAACAAATTCTTGAGTTTTAAAAACCATTGACCTTCTATCTCAATGTTTTAACAATTAGAATTGAATGCAGTTTAATAAAAGTTTGCCTTCAGTTATAACAGACAAACAGACTTGTATATTATGTATGTATATACATATAGATACAATTATTTTGTATCAACTTTCAATTCTTTCTATATACATGAACAATATGGCTATATGGAATACGTAGATTCGACTTCAATAACACAGTCACGCTTTACATTCGAAAGTAAAGAAAATATTTATATGCATATACAGATTTAGGCAGTAACATTATCATGCAATGTTAGGGCTCTCTTAAGCTAGTTCTGCAGCTGAAATATCTTATTTTCAATTCAAAATCTTCAAAGAAGCTCTAGCTTTTAGCAATATATATGTAAAAAGTGAAAGCGTGGACAGCAAACGTTGAAAATTAAGTACGTGTTTACATCAAAGATTATTAGATTTTAGTCGTTTAATTTGAAGAGTGAAAGTGCTAAGGTTTTGAAATATGCATAAGACGGACCTCTGCTTGAAATTTTAAACAAGCTACCCTGCGTAAATTAGGTGCAACTTAAGATTATATCTATTACATCAATTATGTTAACCATAGAAAGACTAAACTATATCAAAAAATGCAATATGTTCAATGAAACAATTTAACGTACCATATTTTGTTCCTTGAAGTAAAACATTGTCTTAAGAATTTTAAAACTATTGATGCAATCATGCATTTGGTTGAATTATGTAAATTTGAACAAATAATTAGTTGAAAAATCGATTTTTCCTTAATTTTTCCCATGTAGTTAAATCTAATTAATGAAATATATCCTGCTAATTTTAATATATTCCCAACAGAGTTGTTTGATCCTTTGATCCTATTAATACCCAACCTGGACCACCAACAAGTTCGCAGCTCAAAGAAAACACACCAGATAAAGATATTGAAAGCGAAGCTGCTCCATCCACAAGTTAAAAGATAAATGAGTTATGGATTGCTGTTAAAAAACGGTTTTTAGACTGTCTCTACTTGATAAACCGGTACAATTTTATTAGACTTTTTTGAACCAGAAAAATTCATATACTTCCAGGACGACCTCTTGAAAAAGTGATGTTCTTATGGTCTAGGAGTGGACAATTGCGCCATCCACAGAATCTAACTAGAAGTAAACGTCGCTTATTGTAAATACGCGTACATGTGAGTCAATACAGATATAGTATATTTCTGAAACACTACATATAAAAAACAAAGCTGACAACAATAATGTTTTAGTAATTAGAGCGGATATACATATATACGTATTTTCATTATGATTTTTTATTTGATTGAAAACGGTATGCATTGTAAATGTGATGTAATAAGGAAATAACTGAGAAACTGAACGCTTTTTTTATTCTGTTGTACTTAATAATGTAACTGTAAATAAAGATATAATAAATAAATTCTATCCTTCTTAATAATGCGGATAGGCTTGTTTAAAAAGTTGCACCATCAGATAAGCTTCCACATTTGCCTCGGTGAAGGATGTTCGCCGGAGACGAAAATGTTCTTATATTTCGAAAACGACCGTTCCACGTCTACCGAAGTAAGACATGCGTAATTAAAATAATCTTTAGACTTAGTCAAGGAATCTGCAGATGCCCCATCGCACATTTGTCTTAATCCCGTGTAGTCCGGATTCTTTTTTAAAACACTATCGAACTTAGCTAAAACTCGTCCACTTGTTGCATCGTTTATACTGTGTAACAATATACTAACTTCGTCCACGACTTGCACTGATTCTACCAACGACAATCCAGAATTTTGCAAATTTTCTATCGCGTCTACTAACCCTTTGTAATTGTTGCTAATATTCTTTAGATGTGTTTCAACAGAAATATCGAGAAATCCCCTTCTGGCTCATCCTAATAGCTGTAGCTTCGGCAGTGACGAATTGCAAAATAACGGATTTGACTTTGAAAATGTTCATTATAATAAAAGCGGCTTTTAACCACGTTCCCCAACGCGTAAGAATGGGCTGTGGTGGTTCTCGAATACCAGGGCATAACCTGTGGAATGCCCTAGTCCTCTTAGAACTTTTGAGAAACACTTTTTTGTGTTTGCTATTAATGCATCCACCTCCGGGTAACACTCGAATAGTTTGTGCCACAAGATAAAGCATGGACTTTACACGTAACATGTAAAGTCCTTCACGCTTTCTTTAAGGGAACGGGCCTACACTACACATTGTTGCTGCACCTTCGCTCATGAACAACAACAGTTGACTGGTTGACAGTTGAAATTTTTGTAACGTTTCGAGAACTACGGCCGTAATTGCTTTACTAGTACACTGTTTTAATTCTGCCGGCTAATAGAATTGCAAAATTTGGTTTAATAGGATCTAATACGCGCACTATTATATTCAAAATAGAATTTTTTTGCAATCTGTCGTCTCATCAAGACATAGTCACAGCTGTTTATCTTTTAATTCGGCTTTAATTGATTTTCAATGTCCTCACGTATTCGTAGAATATCTCTCCGTAACGCTGTCCGAGATGGTAGTATCCACTCGGTATTGTATGTACCCCAGAATTTTCGAAATGCTTTTTTATCAAGTATACGAAGTGGTAGACCACATACCATAAACGTTAAAAGCAATTCTAATTGAAATTGACGTTGAAAATTGTACTTCCATTGTAGTGTAAATCCACAAATTCACTAAGAAATTTATTAACTTTCGTAGGTAATGGCCGTTTATTTTTAATAGTTACGTTAGACATAATCACTACAGCGAGCACACCGACGCTTGTTTCTAGTATGCCACGAAGTGGTGCAAACGTAACATCTGCAGACTCGTCATTTGTTGATGAATAGAGCGCGTCATCCGTAAAATGAATAAGCGCGCTGTTAGTTCGTAGCCGTCGATGAATGAACTTTTTTGTAGTGGCCCACTGTGAACAACGCCCTATTTATCAACGAACACCCAAACTGCAGGTGTATATTTGCGCGTCTTCACGACGTAATAGACAGTGGTTTTGGTCCTCGTCCTAATAATTACATATTTAAATTACCTATGTTTACATACATATATGCGCCCGGCAGCCTGATTGCGAACCTGGCGCGTGGCGCTCTTGGCCCGCTCTACTTATAACTTATGCGTTAGTAAAATATACCATAATATACTGCGAACAGACTAGGAGTGTTAAGTATCTTTTTCAAAACGTTAAATCCAAAGGTTATTGAATTAAATTGCTTACTAATGCGATAACCACTTCAAGAATTCGTCAATATAGGGACCTAAGAATTTGGTTGTACTCAGAAAAAGCCAAAACTGCAAAAGTTCAATAAAAAAATAATGAACCAAAAGAAGAAAAAGTGCAAGAGGTATAAGCAAGCTAGAAAATCAATTTATGCTGATCACGTGTCGACAAACTTGTATAATAAACGAGCGATTGAATGTTCCTAAATTTAGTGTGTGCTAATAATGAAATGGGGGACATATTTGTTAACGAATTGAGGTTTTGAAAACTGAATCAATGTTTTTGAATGTAAATAGACATTGGCATAATTTCTTTCGTACAACTAAGTGTAATTTTTATATTAGGAGAACAAGATTGACCTTGAACTTGTGTTAAAGATCGTCGTGTTGATGTTTATGGGCGATGCTGCCGCGACAGTTCGTTCGGTAGGTCGTTCTTTTCTTGAACACGGTTGCAAGTGTTCTTCTCTTGCCCCTTGTGGCCAGAAACTATTCGATAATGTTTACCCAAGGTAGATGCATTAAGATGCAGGTACATAGAAAGCGTTTCTCATATCTCCAAAACGTCTTCGATCATTTCACGTACTGTGTCCTGGTATTCATGAACCACTACAGTCGATTCTTACACGTTGGGGAACATGGTTGCAGGCAGCTCTTTATTATGCTGAATATTTCAAACAATTCAATCCTACCGAAGCTGCAGCCAATCCATTAACCGAATTCAAAGAGTGTTTTAATTATGCATGCATTACATCCGTGGATGTCGAACGATCTTTTTCAAAATATAAACAAATTTTTTCACCACGGCGAACATCGTTCAACTGTGGAAACATATCTAATGTTGTCAACTTTTTACGACTCTTATCCAATGGGTGATAGTACTGATAATATATATGTCAAAATATACAATGTTTTTCATTTTTCTCAAGAACACTAAAATGTTACTTTGTCCCTTCCTGCAATAAACGATTCAAGTGGAGTATAACTAAAATTTGGTTGTCTCAACTAAAACAGCAAATTACAGTTTTTACTAACATCTCATTTTACAGTTCTATTTAAAAGTCAATGTCAGATTACTTTTCCTTAATTGCAAAATTCGTCATCTATGTATACACAAACGTATAGTCTGTTTCAACCTACATATAATGAACTGTAAATCGACGTAGTTTGTTACTATAAACCTAGCGAATGTTAGCGTTAATTGCCATTGCTTGTTTAGTTCAACAAGTTTTCAGAATTGGCGGTCATTACAGCTATGTATCTATCCTCTAATAAATGCGATTCGTGACCCAGATTCGAATTGACCATTAACATTTTAACAAGTAAATCTAGAGGAAGAAAAACCCGCGTATATAGAACGCATATAGTAGGCCATGGAAAAACAAACGAGATGCGAATGTAGTAAATAAACGAGTATTGCAGCGGTATTTACGTTTTTGATGTTTCTATTTAGCGGAGGTATTTAAAATATTACGTAAAATATGCATGGATATTGTTTATTGCGAAAAGAGGATGAGAATAAGAATAGTAAAGGCAAAATGTAAATTACAAACAGCGCTGGCGTATCCATTTGCTTTAATAATGTGTTTAGTGTTTAGTTTTTGCAATTGTTGCGTAATATTATGATGGATGTTGTAATAATAACCTTAAAATAGATAGATAGATCCCGTCAATGACAGAAATATAAATGTACCAGTAAACAAGGCCACTGATAACATACACGCTGATCCACATTTCACCGGGGTGCGAGAGATATTGTACGTAGCGCGATCTGGCATACTTGCATTTATCCCCGCCGGCCAGCCTCGCTGCACGCAACTGCTGTAGCCTCGCACTCTTTGTCCTTCTGCGCGCTCGTAAGGTTCTAACAAAAGCTCGTGGATTTTGAACACATATGTTGTTTGTTACAACTGCAGACGTGTTAGATTATTAATGCTTCGCGAATTGAAGCCAACAAAACAAATGGATTTGGAACAAAACGATAAATCCTTCTAACGCAACTCGAGCGAAGAGTGTGTGTAGAGTGAGGGTTTGTTCGTTAGTTGAAATGGGCGAACCTTACCTTAGCCGGCAAATTTCCGACGACATCGGTGTTAGTAGAAGTATTGTGAAACCTATTTTGAAATGCAACAAATACAAATGTTACAAAGTTCAATATTGCCCGGAAATTTTTCCCCTTAATAAAGTAACATTGTCAGAATCTCAATTACCGATATACCGATAACGATACTGATAACGAGACCGATAACGATACCGATAACGATACCGAATAACGATACCGAATAATGATACCGATAACGATACCGATAACGATACCGATAACGATACCGATACCGATAACGATAACGATAACGATACCGATACCGATACCGATACCGATACCGATATCGATAACGATACCGATAACGATACCGAATAACGATACCGATAACGATACCGATACCGATAACGATACCGATAACGATACCGATAACGATACCGATACCGATAACGATACCGATAACGATACCGATAACGATACCGATAACGATACCGATACCGATAACGATACCGATAACGATACCCATACCGATAACGATACCGATAACGATACCGATAACGATACCGAATAACGATACCGATAACGATACCGATAACGATACCGAATAACGATACCGATAACGATACCGATAACGATACCGAATAACGATACCGATAACGATACCGATAACGATACCGAATAACGATACCGATAACGATACCGATACCGATAACGGTACCGATAACGATACCGATACCGATAACGATACCGAATAACGATACCGATAACGATACCGAATAACGATACCGATAACGATACCGAATAACGATACCGATAACGATACCGATAACGATACCGATAACGATACCGACAACGATACCGATAACGATACCGATACCGAATAACGATACCGACAACGATACCGATACCGATAACGATACCGAATAACGATACCGATAACGATACCGAATAACGATACCGAATAACGATACCGATACCGATAACGATACCGATAACGATACCGATAACGATACCGAATAACGATACCGATAACCATACCGATACCGAATAATGATACCGATAACGATACCGACAACGATACCGATACCGATAACGATAACGATACCGAATAACGATACCGATAACGATACCGATACCGATACCGAATAACGATATCGATAACGATACCGATAACGATACCGAATAACGATACCGATAATGATACCGATAACGATACCGAATAACGATACCGATAACGATACCGATACCAATAACGATACCGATACCGATACCGATACCGATAACGATACCGATACCGATACCGATAACGATACCGAATAACGATACCGATACCGATAACGATAACGATACCGATAACGCTACCGAATAACGATACCGATACCGATAACGATACCGAATAACGATACCGAATAACGATACCGAATAACGATACCGAATAACGATACCGATAACGATACCGACAACGATACCGATACCGATAACGATAACGATACCGAATAACGATACCGATAACGATACCGATAACGATACCGATACCGATAACGATGCCGAATAACGATACCGATAATGATACCGATAACGATACCGAATAACGATACCGATAACGATACCGATACCGATAACGATAGCGAATAACGATACCGATAACGATACCGATAACGATACCGAATAACGATACCGATAACGATACCGATAACGATACCGAATAACGATACCGATAACGATACCGAATAACGATACCGATAACGATACCGATAACGATACCGAATAACGATACCGATAACGATACCGATACCAATAACGATACCGATAACGATACCGGTAACGATACCGATACCGATACCAATAACGATACCGATACCGATACCGATACCGATAACGATACCGAATAACGATACCGATAACGATACCGATACCGATAACGATACCGATAACGATACCGATAACGATACCGATAACGCTACCGAATAACGATACCGATAACGATACCGATAACGATACCGATAACGATACCGATACCGATAACGATACCGATAACGATACCGATAACGATACCGATACCGATACTGATAACGATACCGATAACGATACCGATACCGATAGTAATTATTATTTTATTGTTTCAAGGTTGTTTTTACACTTCAAATTTTAATGACGGCTACATTTTCGATTTTCTCAATTTTTACAGAAACATTTACATCGACTGGCACAAGTTGCTGTTAAACAACAACTGAGCGCCCAACATGGCTGAAACTTCCAAGAGAATCTTTCAACGTATGCGCAATTATATTGCCAAGATATTTCAGATTACCCTCATACACATTTCTTGTTTCAAATATTTAAAGTAAGTACTATTTAGTTCAAGAAAACATATAAGCATTTCATTGCTTCTTAGAACTCCCATAATAGATGATCTGTTGTAAAAACCAGTACCGCACATCAACAAAGTTTCTGTTACGTAAATTACTGTTTCAAAGAATTGATACGATGCCAAGTAATGTATATTATAACATTATACATTCATCGCCTCTACTGCTATGCAATAATTGCTATGTTCCCTGTACATACTTATATATGTAGTTACTTGAGAGGAATATCTAAATAGAATTTATGTACAGGGTGACACCATAGTTTGTCCAAATTTGTTTATTCTCCAAATAAGAATAAAAATAAAATTGTACATATGAATATAGACATACACCTATATACAAATCATCACTGCATAATATAAATATTAAAAAAATCACACGTTGATATAAAATATATGCATTTCAAAAATTTCAAGTAAATAAATGTTTTATTTTAAGAAAATGAAACTAGTTATCTATGAACAATACATAAACGCTTTCTTGAATTAAGAAAACTATTTACTATTCTTAAGAAAATATTGTTTTGTGTTACAACGGCCATTTACTTATACTAAAAATCCCTTTCTTCAAAGTTTCTGAAAGATTTTCTTGAATCAAATTAACAAATGTCTTGAACAAAAAAATACAATTATTTCATTACAAGTGTATTGTTGTCTTAAGTGGAGAAAAAAGCGCTAAGAAGATATTTCTTTTGATTTAAAACAGTAATTGTATTGTGGATGGTTGAAACAGTAATTGTCTTGAATTATGGGGAACAGTCTTGATACAAGTCAACGTTTCTCTGCGTGTACAGTGTTGCGTAACTTCAATGTTGTATTCTATACTACACTAGGAGTATTTTTTATTCGAGGTACAGTATACTTTAATCTAATAGTTTAGGGATCGTTCAAATGAACAGCTCGAAAAGAACTGTTCCTCGCCTTCACACAATTCCTTAAAAAGCAGAAAGAGGGTTAAAAAAAATAAGAGATACGCCTACACACATTTCAATATGAAGTACTTTTTCCACACACAGAGAGCCCATGCCAACCCAGGATTTTATTGTATTAAGTTGCTCATCTCTCCAAAAGATTTTTCCGTCGGTCCCTCAGCTTTTATTTCTTCGAGAATTGAATAATACAGTTTGTAGATGTTATAATAGGAAAATGATCGTTTGAAAAGTGTGGTATCATGTAATGGAGGAGCTATTACGTTTTTGTGTCTGATGTTGAAATTATTAGAACAGACCGCGCATGTCCAACCAATCCAATTCACGTATCTTGGGAGAGATACGATTAAACTTTCTTAGGCCGAAAATATACCTGGCGCAAGGGTTGTGCACTCTTTGAACCCTACCAAACTCAACCGTGTCCAAACAAAACCCATAAACTAGTAGACGGGGCCAAGGGGGGTCAACATCATACTTTCACGCAGCATATGTTTAACGCTACGACTGAAGTCCTATACGTGTAAAGCTGTTTCAAGTTGCTGCTCCGGTATGTAGGGTATAGTCGACAATAAACCCCAAACATTTAGCTTGCGGCGCCACTGCAACAGCAATAATCCATCTCGACATGTACCGATGTCACGTTCTCTCCCAAACAGAATACACTTTGTAGGATTGAATTGATCCTATCAAAAACACCGGCCAACCCGTCAACAGGAAACAATAGGTGCAGCTGCATCAACACTCGTATGTGTCTTGCAGAATTCAATACATGTTGGAAGTAAGCTGGTGCATATAGAGAACATTGAAGCACCCAATGACTGAATTATAATGAACTCGACCTAGTAGTACCCAGTGAGTTCTTCCTGTTAAGAAACTGCGAAGCAAATCAAGAGAGTCCAAATTATAACCGATATGATGAAGAATGGCCAGTACCAGATCATGACTAATAGATCAGATATTGTGGAAAAATGGCTGCATTTGAAGAAGAGGAAAGGTTTATTCCACCAAAGCAACCCGTCTCACACTTCAATGATCGCCATGGTGAAAATTCACGAATTTGGGTTCGAGTTGATAGACCATCCGCCCTATTCACCAGATTTAGGCCCACGTGCCTTTTTGCTGTTTCCTAGGCTCAAAATTTCGGTCGGAGGACAGTGATTTTCAACGAGTGAGGAAGCCATCACATTCGTAAACACATAAAAATGTATGGATTTGCAAGGAGACTATGTTGAGAAAGAAAACTGAATTTGGCAAAAAAGAACTTACTTGTGTGATTGGAAACTTTTTACACAACCCCCATAGATATAAGTTTCATGCCAGTCACTGAAACTATTGGCGCCAATTAAATTCAAAGAGAAAGTTTGGACTGTACAGCATCGATTTTATTGTAAACCACGCAGGTTTAACTTTTGTAATTGATACACGTTGTGATTTTCAAGTTAAAGTGCTTTTTACTAAGAAAAAAATTAAATTAATATTAAATTAATTGTATTTCATTTTGTTTCTTAGTGTATACAATTTGAGCACGTGTTATTACTTTCTAATGTGTAATTACAATTAACACTTCAGATTTCTTGTATATACTTACCAATTTTACAGATCAAAAATTATATCCGAAAACAGAACAAAAAAATATCTTTTTCTGTGTACAAGAAAAATAACCAATAATACTATTCTTCAGGATGAAACACACAACAAATCACAACTTTCTTCTCGATATACCTCTTAGATCTTACGAACTACAACATTCTTAATGTCTTCCGCGTTAAAACAATTGCTTTGATTTCAACTAATATTTAAAACCACACACAACGGAAACACTTTAAAGAAATCAACTATAAAACGTTAAATGTTCATCGTATATCTCGTATTTTTTCTTTGAAATTTTGGGTTACTCCTATGACGTTTACCGCTAAATAACTGCATGCGACTACTTCCACGACTTCGCGGTGAAATCGTTGTGAGCGTTTGGCGTACAAGAATCCGTTTTTACCTCCACTGTTGTGACTATACTATGCGGTAAGCAAGGTCAACAGGTGTGGACGTCATACGTCTTTCCAAAAGTTTTGGAACGTCACCACATATGAAATAGAGTAAACTATGGGAAGATATAAATTGTTAAATGATGTCATGTGACACTTGGTTGAGCCTGTTATCTGCAAGTGTACATATTGTTTTGGTTCTCCGTATAGGAAGTCTATGGGTGATAATTTATGATTTAATGTAATCGTTATACACATAAGCTGTGTAGATTCCCCAAAATTTGCTTTGGCAATATTTGTTTATGTTCTAAGGGAAATATATGCGGTTCGTTTCCTATTTAACATAGATAACATTAATATTTGAATTGGTATTAGCCATTTAGTGCTGTATAGAAGATTATACATATAGTAATGATATTTTAGTAAATTTTGTAATTTCTAAATCAACAGGTTTGCGGTAAATCTCTAAAATTATATATTACACATAAAAAGTAATAGTTACAATTGAAACGTTTTTTGAAAGACACGTTTGTTGTTCGAAAAAATGCTTTTTGGTGGCTTCAACAACCATGACCTTAATGTACAGTTAATATAATGTTGCGTTTGCGTTATTAACTAACTGGTGACCGTGTAGAACGGGTATGGGCAACCTTTGCTTAGCTGAGGGAAATTTTGGGGCTTAATCAGGTCAAAAATTGGGGAAAAAAATAAGTAGGTAGTAGTGAATAAAAAAAGGGGATAAAAATTTCACATTTTTTTTTTATTAAATTATTAAAACTGACAAAAAATTCCCCAACAGAATCGGAATCAGGGCAACGGCCCTTTTTGGAAAATAGCTTATGTAGTCACAGCAGATATGTGATATTTGAAATTAATAAAAGAGTAAAAAAAAAACTGGCAAAATAATGTTTTAATTAGAGCGGAAAATATATATATATGTACACCTGAGGTGTTTTTTTTATTATGATTTTTTATTTGATTGAAAACGGTAAGCGGGTTTTAATTATGGGGGTTGAAAAAAGGGGAAAAACGAACGCTTTTTTTTTCTGTTGTACTTAATAATGTAACTGTAAATAAAGATATAAAAAATTTAAAATTTTATCCTTCTTAAAAATGCGGATAGGTTTTTTTAAAAAAATTGCACCATCAGATAAGTTTTCCCCCATTTGCCCTCGGTGAAGGGTGTTCGCCCGAAAAAGTTCTTTTTCGAAAACGCCGTTCCACGTCTACCGAAATAAGACAGGCGTAATTAAAATAATCTTTAGGGCTTAGTTTTTGGGAAACTGCAGATCCCCACGCACATTTGTCTTAATCTTTTGGGAGTCCGGATTCTTTTTTTTAAACTATCGGGAAATTGGGTAAAATTTTCCCTTGTTGCATCGTTTTACTGTGTAACAATGTACTAACTTGTCCCGACTTGCACTGATTCTACCCAACGACTCCAGAATTTTGCAAATTTTCTATCGCGTCTACAAACCCCTTTTAATTTTTTGCTAATATTCCAAAATGTGTTTCAACAGAAATATCGAGAAATCCCTTCTGGCTCATCCTAATAGCTCTAGCTTGGCGGGACGAATTGAAAAAAACGGTTTGACTTCTTGAAAATGTTCATTATAAAAAAAAGCGGTTTTTAACCACTTTTCCCCAACGCGTAAGAATGGGCTGGGTGGTTCTCGAATCCCAGGGCATAACCTGTGGAATGCCCTGGCCCTCTTGGGGATTTTTTGAGAAACACTTTTTTGTGTTTGCTTTAATGCATCCACCTGGGGGGAAACCCCGAAAAAGTTTGCCCAAGATGTAAACAGGGAATTTCCCTTTAACATGTAAAAGCCCTTCACATTTTTCTTTAAGGGAACGGCCTCCCAACATTGTTGCTGCACCATCGCTCATGAACAAAAACAGGGGACTTTTTGACCTTAAAATTTTTGAAAGGTTTCGAGAACTCGGCCGTAATTGCTTTACTAGTACCTGTTTTAATTTTCTGCTGGCTAATAGAATTGCAAAATTTAGTTTAATGGATCTAATACGCCTATTATATTCAAAATAAAATTTTTTTTTGCAATCTGTCGTCTCATCCATCCACAGTTTTTATTTTTTAATTCGGCTTTAATTGATTTTCAATGTCCTCACGTATTCTGGAATATCTCTCCGTAACGCTTCCGAGAGGGTAGTATCCACTGGTATTGTATGTACGTCAAATTTTCGAAATCTTTTTTATCAAGTATACGAAGTGGTGACCACATACCATAAACGTTAAAAGCAATTCTAATTAAATTGCGTTGTTGTGACACACCATTTTTTTTATTTTTGTGGTGTGCCTATTTATATGTCTTTCACAATCACGTTTTTCCAGCACAGTAGTTTTTTTTTTACAAACTTTAAAAAAATTGTACTCCCATTGTAGTGTAAATCCACAAATTCACTAAAAAATTTTATTAACTTTCGTAGGTAATGGCCGTTTATTTTTTGTTACGTTAGACATAATCACAAAAGCGAGCACCCGACCTTTTTCTAGTATGCCACGAAGTGGTGCAAACGTAACATCTGCAACTCGTCATTTGTTGATGAATGAGCGCGTCATCCGTAAATGAAAAGCCCCTTAGTTCGTAACCGTCGATGAATGAATTTTTTTTTGTAGGGGCCCCCTGGAACAACGCCCTTTTTATCCAAACCCCCAAAACTCAGGTGTATTTTTTGCGCGTTTTCCCGACGTAATAGACAGTATTTTTGGTCCTCGTCCTAATAATTACATATTTAAATTACCTATGTTTACATACATATATGCGCCCGGCAGCCTGATTGCGAACCTGGCGCCTGGCGCTCTTGGCCCGCTCTAGTAATAGCATAATCAAACATATAAAAAGCAAATTAACAAAAAAAGATAGAAAAATCAAATGAAAATCAATGAGACACTTGAGTTTCATGATTGAAAAAAACTGCTCACATTTATACGTACTTCCGAATGTGCAAATTATTTTTCTTGCGAAAACTCTCGCTGTGGATACTTTTCTTCGAAAGGTATGTTCTGTAAAATTCGCTTAGTTCCCATCATCAAATTGAGACTTCAAATATAGTCTTCTTGAAGCTCGATCAACTCCATTTGTAGGTGAAGCAGCATCTTCCACATTACATTACACGGATTTGCAAAAATATTGAAAGTGCTACCCATATTCTAAAATCGGAAAACCGATCGGTGAATTGCTCACAGTAGTTTCAGTTCTTCAGCATAGCGACCGTAATCAATGTTTTCGTGACTGGATAATTTAAAAAATGAAAACGTTTTACTTCTCATTTTGTTTCCCACAAGCAAATTTTTCTTAAAAGCTTTAAGATGACTGTATAGCTGATTTACCAATTTCCTTTTTTTGAAGCTTCAAGTTCAGGTCGTTTAAATGTCCTGTGATGTCTACCAAAATGAAGTCAAAAAAACCATGTTGGACCCAAAATTTGCGGCAATGTTTTCTTTTCTTTTCCATAAAATCAATTTCTTTTCTAAGGTAAAAAAATCTTTTAGCATTTTGCCTTTGTTAGCCACCTTACTTCGCAATAGTATGTCACATCATCGTGTTCTGAAAGTTCACCCAAAAATGCTTTAAACTGGCGATGGTTAAGACCGCGAGTTCTAAAAAAATTGTGGTATTTACTACCACACCCTGCCTTTCGGAATGGACATAGAGCACAAGTTTTGTTGGTGAATAATCAATGCAGAATTATTAAATCACATTCTTGCCATTCATAGCGGTTGTTTTCCTTCAAAATTTCCCGATAAAACCTTTTCGTGGACCGACCTTTGGGGCCACCACTGTACACTCCAACTAATTTACCCCCCGAAAACCATATTGCTAAAAAGTACTTTGCACCTCGGCAAAAATATTTTTTCCCAGTAGTAGTCCCTTGTAGCGGCCGTAAACCAAATTCCTCTGTCCTAAAATTCTCCAACAACACCTCGTATAAAAATACTTGGGCTGTGTCAGATAAATCTGTACTCTCATCCAAAGCAATCAAAAATGCGAAAACCACCAGTCTATCAGTCGTTTTTTTTTTTGTATCAAACCATCATATCATACGTCAACAACCCCTGGACAAAAAAGTTCTGCAACATCTACTAAGCCCCTTTTTAGCCCCTCCCCCTCAGAATATGATTTCGATTTTTTCGCTATTTTGGAACTAACTAAAAAACCCCTTTTAACACCTGTTAATTTGATCTTTGTGAATGGAACTTTTCTTGCTTTTTCCCCTAAATCGGTAATGTTTTTTTTAATTTTATCCTTTCTTAACTGGCCCGTAAATAATTTATATTTAGCGAAATGCTTGCGGGAGTAATGCCGCTTCGTATTGTATTCTTTTAAAACAGAAATTGATTCTTACGAAAAAATAGGTGTCCCTGTATGAAAAAAAAGTTTTCCCAGTCCATTTGTTTTGGAATTGACGACATTCTGTGTCCATTTTCCCCTTTTTTAAACCAGACATTTTGATATTTTTTTTCTTCTGAGCTGAATTTGCTTGAATATTTCCCGCGTCTTTTCTTATCAGTTGTTAAGTAATGAGTTGAGACGCGCGTTGAGCGATTTATTATTACCCGCAAAAGCAACTAGAATACTCTCGTCGTACGCGAATATGCGATGCTAGCAGCGTTATGAATAACAGTCGGCTCTGGGGCGCTTCGAGGTCATCGGGCGGCTTCCCGAATGTTTATCTGTTTGTCTCTTTTAACGCTATTTTTGACTCGATCTGTGGCGTTCCATTGCGTACGCTTAATAATATTATTTTTCGATCTTAGTCTTTTTGATTTGAATAAATACAGTTTTAGGGTTTGGGTTTACGGTAATTACAAATAAACTATGTGTGCTAAATCTTTATTTTTTTTGGGGCGTTATTTGAAATTTTTCTTGGGCCAGATTGAAGCTGGTGGGGGGGGGATCCGGCCCAGGGGCCGGGTGTTGCCCATATATGGTGTAGAACGTGTTTGCCATATCGATGCCTCAATTCAAAACTGTAACAAGTTCGGAAACCATATTTGGCAGAAAAGTTGCCAACAATTTCGAATATATTCTCTGACATTAATTAATACTTTGACATAAT
This sequence comes from Dynastes grantii, assembly GCA_029619325.2. Lineage (NCBI taxonomy): Eukaryota > Metazoa > Arthropoda > Insecta > Coleoptera > Scarabaeidae > Dynastes > Dynastes grantii. The sequence goes on along the minus strand of JAROYF020000021.1, from coordinate 603,334 downwards.
TATTGAGTTATGTTCTGTTTAAAAGGTAGGTAAATAAAAAATAAAATCGCTAGTCAAATTTTCCAAAATTTAGGAGATGTTACAGTTTTGAATCACAAAAAAATTATTTATTTTTAAAAACGATAGTAAGTTGTTATATAAGGTGCCTAAGTTCTAAAAATACAGGATGCTGAAGGTTATAATTAATTAAGCAAAAAGATACAAATAACACTGGACAACAAATTTTAGTTTTTTGTTGTATCTTGTTTAAAAAAGGATTTTTTTTTTTAATTTTGGGGCGCTGAATACAAAAATGATTGAAATTAAAAACTTGAGCTTCCAAAACAAGTTTTTTTTTTTTTATTTTTAACAAAATAATAAAGAATAAAACTTTTTCACTTTTAGAGTCACTAAATCGCCGTCTTTTTCTATTCTTTTGTGAATTGTTTCTGGGGCATCTCTAACAAGAATCCAACAGTAGTCGGGAAGCATGGGCATTCCATTTCCCTTTCCTTTTCTCCATTTTTAACATATCCTGATAAACGTGTGCTTATCATTTCAGCTCCCCAAAATTTCCAGGAAAAAAATCCCGGGTGAGTGTAGAAAATGGATCTTTAGAGACATATTGCAACCCATTTTGTGATACAATGACAGCATATTTTCAATAAGAGTAACGTAATTGTCAGCTTCTTTATTTCCCAAGAGATAAGTGACCACGAGGCGAACGTCATTCTAAGCATTTTTTTCAATATCTGTTAGAGTGCTGTCAAAATGTTCGTCTTTCGAATTTTCGAATCTGTTCCCAAAAACCTTTTTTCATTTTTACTTCACTTAGCCCGGGGAAATTTTTCGCAGGTACTGAAAAGTTTTGGGCCCCTCTCTATTCAGTGCCTTAACAAAGCTTTTCATTAGCCCAATTTGATGTGCAAGGGCAACAAAAACTTTTGGAGTCTACCAATGGCGTATTTGCATTCTTTTGACCTGGCTCTAATGATTGTCGAACAGGCCATTGTCTTTTAATAAAATCCCTGCCCCCCTATCCATTCACACCAAAAAAAGCAAAAATTGGTAATTGCTCAACCCAAGCAGTCTTGATCCTAGTAACTCTGCCTTACTTTTTTGGGAAATTTTTGGGTTTTCACGGGATCGTTTAATTTGACTGGGTTATTTTGTGGGGGGCGGGTTTGCGTGCTTGGTGTGAAATCAGGATCTCTTTATGTTGACGGCATATCTTCTTCATGAAAATCGCTGTATCCTATTATCTGATTCGTAAGTGAATGTTCCTGGGTTTTGGAATAGGAAGTTCGTCACTATGGGGCACAGGTCTCATAGCAGATGGTATATTTGGATAGCTGATAACCGATTTTTTCTTCTTAAATATACCTGTGCCTTGCCCAACACGAGGTATCATGCACAAGTAGCAATCATTAATATGATTTGTAGGCTCTCTCCAGACCATTGGGACAGCAAACTGCATAGATCGTTTTTTTATGATTTAACCAGTTTCTCAGACTTGAGGCTCATGTATTACAGCAGATATGTGGCGCCCAATGTTTGTCTTGATCCCCTATTTTGCAATTGAAATAAAACCGATATGCCTGTTTTATCAATGGAGTAATAGACCGCTTCTGAGACGCAAAGTCACCTCATCACAAACATAACAGAAGTGACCTGGATTGTTTACACACTTTTTTTTTCCTCTGATTTAAAACAGCTATTGTATTGTGGATAATTGAAAAAGTAATTGTCTTGAATTGAGGCGGACAGTCTTGATACAAGTTAACGTTTGTCTGCGTGCAAGCTGAAGACAAAAATTGCGGAAAAACAGCCGTATTTGAAGAAAACGAAAGTTTTGCGCCGCCAAGATAATGCATCGTCTCACACATGGCGACCACTGAGGACGTCATGGTATGAATTCACAAATTGAAGTTCGAATTGATAGATCACCCATCAGATCTGGCCCCCAGCGACCTTTTCCTGTTTTTTAGGCTCAAAATTTCGTTCGGGGAACAGTGATTTTCGTGGAATTAGGAGGCAATTACATTCGTAAAAGCCTATTTTGCAGAACAAAATGCCAACTACTATTTAGATGGATTAAAGAGACGGAAACATCGCTGGGAAAAGTACAAGGGGGCTACAAAAAATGTATCATTATTACTATTACTTACTAGATCTTTCATTTATGTTTTTGACCAATTTTCTGTAATTAAAATTCATTAGATTTAATAGTAATCGATGTCAAATACATTATTTTGTTAGTATCACAAAGATTTTCCTCACTTTGCACAATATTAACGTCAATTCAATAAATAAAACTTACTCATATTAAAGTGAATTGCTATTTTTCGCCGAAGTAAGAAATTTTAGAAGTAAATTTTTAAATTTATTTATAAAATATAATAAAAAAACACTTACCCGTATTTCGCACTCTTATTTCACTTAGAGGACGAGGATTTGGTTAAACAATTTCAAGGTAAGTGTATAACATAACACAATAACAATTGTTGTTATTGCTTTATTTGCTAATATATACAAAACAAAACAGAACAAGATATGTCACAACAATTATTAATTAATACCAAAAAAGAACTAATAAATATGCCTTGTCGTGTAAGTACGTTTCTTTCTCTTTTTGAAAAAGGAGCATTCTCGACAATTTTTGAATGTTATAAATACTTATTGTTAGATTAATATTAATAGAGGTATACAAGTAACTAGGGAATTTTATTGGTAATGAAGTTTTACAAGTAGTGATTTTTATTTTACAAAAACAATTAAGTCCAATTCTTTTTTTGGCAATTAATGGCCTCTTCGAACGAATTCGAAGGAAATTATAAATAAATCAATTAATTTGACTTGTGTTTTTTCATATTTTCCCCTAATTCCTAATATCAGCACATCACTAATAAAACAATCGAATTTTAATCCGAATTTAAGCCAGATTTAATCCCTATTATCCTGTTTCTTATTGCCCTGACCGTGCTGATGAGATTGCTCTTTATTGTCTCCCACTCCGTCATCTTTATCTTTCTCGTCCTGCAGCTCCTGCTTTATCCTGCGGGAGGGAGGTTGTCCCTCCACGAACAGTAACTGTTTTTTGTAACAGAGATGATGGTTATTAGGCGCGATCATCAGCAAGTTGTTGCCGTTCTTGTCGCAGGCGGGGTGTGGCTGGGAAACGTTCCTGCGCAACCTAGCCCTGAAACGGATTGCCTGCTGAGGTAGCAGGGGTATATGACGGCAAATGGTGTCTTCGCATTTTACGTGGACGGTGCCGTCGTGTTTTTGTTGCCATTCTAGGACGTTTGTGAGGAGTCTGATGTATCTAGATGGAAGATTAATATTCACTTATTTACTACACGAAATACAAGAAGAAAAAATTATTATTCTTTAGAAGAAAAATTTTGCTTACTGAATAAATCAGTGTACCATAAAGACACTTTTGAAATTACACGTGCAAGTAATTTAAGAAAATATGAACTTTTGTTTTTCTTACGGGCGCCACATTGCATTTTTACATTTTTGAAAAAGTCATAAAAATGCTTTTCAACCATGTATAGCATCCCTGTTCAATGAAGAAAAACTATGAACAATAGCAAAATTTGACCATAGTAGGCTGTGACTTAACGTATATGCTTGCTCAACAACTGTAAGCGGTCGTACTACTTAAAAGTGGTTAACTAGAACACTGATATACATTTGATGGCCTAGCATCACTAAAACAAAAATAAGAGTAATATGAAACGTACCAATACTATTTAATCAAAATGACCGAAATCAGTGACTGAAACAACAATAAAAAGAATTAACAAAATCCTAGAATTAAGGCTGAAGTAGGTGTTCAACCAAGCCACCATTCTCTCGTATACACAATCTACAACATTCAGCAACTGCCTCACATGATTGCTTGATTGTGCCTGGATCAATTCCATTTATACCTGCTTCACCAGCCCGACGTAGTTCTTCTACGGTTTCATAGGATCTCAAGTACACCAAATTTGTTATATAGGTTTATAAAAAAAAATCGAGAGGTGTGAGATCCGGCGATCTAGCAGGCCACCTTACCGGTCCCCGATTTCCAATCCACTTAACACATGGGCTGAAAAGTCCCGGGCCTAACACATAGATGGCGCTAGTTTTATTGCATTCACCTGTTTTGCAGTTAGTACTAACCTTAAAAAGACAGCTGTTAAAATTTCATGATATTCTATTCATTAGTTTGTGAGTTATTGTGCTAAGAGTGACGCTACTTTTGTTATTTCCAAAACAATGGATCAAAAACAATTTCGTGTTTTAAATTTTTACACTGCTTCTTGATGGGAAAAAATACCGTTCAAGCGAAGCAATGGCTTGAAAAGTGTTATGGGAAGTCCGCTCCATCAGAAACAACAATAAAACGTTGGTTTGCTGACTTCAAACGTGGTCGTAGAGACACCGATGATGCAGAACGCAGTGGACGTCCAAATGAAGCGGTAACACCAGAAAACATCAAAAAAATCCACAAAATCGTTTTGAATGATCGAAAAGTGAAGTTGCGTGAGTTAGCTGACATCGTAAAGATATCAAAAGAACGTGTTGGCTTTATATTGCATGAGGATTTGACTATGAGAAAGCTCTGTTCAAAATGGGTGCCGCGTTTGCTCACTGTTGACCAAAAACAAGAACGTGTTGATGCTTCGGGAGCAGTGTTTGGCCATGTTTAAACGTAACAAACCGGAATTTTTGCGTCGATATGTGACAACGGATGAAACATGGATCCATCACTTCACTCCGGAATTAAAACGATCGTCATCTGAGTGGACAGCAACTGGTGAACCTCGTCCAAAGCGCCCGAAAGCACAACAATCGGCTGGAAAGATTATGGCCTCGGTATTTTGGGATGTGCGTGGTGTAATATTCATCGACTATCTTGAGAAGGGAAATACCATCAACAGTGAATATTATATAGCGTTACTGGAGCGTCTGAAGGCCGAAATTGCAAAGCAACGTCCGCATATGGCGAAGAAAAAAAATTTGTTTCATCAAGACAACGCACCGTGTCACAAGTCAATCAAAACAATGGCAAAACTACATGAATTGAACGTCTAATTGCTCCCACATCCACCGTATTCGCCAGATTTGGCTCCCAGCGACTACTGGCTGTTCGCAGACCTAAAAAAATGCTCGCCGGTAAGAAATTTCGCTCGAATGAAGAGGTTATCGCTGAAACTGAGGCATATTTTGAGGCAAAAGATAAATCGTTTTACAAAAGTGGTATTGAAATGTTAGAGCGGCGCTGGAATGATTGCGTTGTTCTTGATGGAAATTACGTTGATGAATAAAGCTAATTTTGAACAAAAAAAAACGTGTTTTCTTTGTCAGGCCCGGGACTTTTCAGCCCATGTGTTATAAAGATATTCGTTATTTAAAAAGTTTGTCAGTATTTGGGCTTGCAGCTGCACCGTCTTGCTGAAAAAACATATTTTGCAAAGTAGCGTAGTAGTAGGGAGTTCCATAATTCGTTCTGCTACATTTGTCTGCAAGAGACTTAAATGTCAAGCCGAGTTTAAGTTTTCATTATAAAAGATAGGGCCAACAATATTGGTGCTAATAACTACAGAGCGGAATTTATGCAATTTGCACATCCCATATTTTTTATATGACAAGCAAATGCTTCAGTATATATGCGAATAACAACTTTTCGCATATTTTAGTAATTTTTTCATATTTCAGCGACTATTGCATATTTTTGCACACTAGAGCATATTCGTGCACTTTCTAGCAAATTTAGAACAAAAATAATTTTTTCCTTGAACTTTATTAGTGTTTTCCTGTAGTACCACAAAACTTTTACCAACGAACATCTTATCGGACACGTTTGTATTAGATGCAGAGTCGGGTTTTCTCTCGCTGGACCTCCCCACCGACAAAGAGCCTACTTCGCAAAGAAGCCGCCATCCTTCAGGTGGTGTGCTGTCGCAAATTCACTTGATAAAATTATCATATAATTTTCAACAACCCCCATACCGGCAACTGCGTAATTCATAGGAAGTCTGAGTATTTACCAAAATGTTTCTTATTCATTGTATAACCAGACGTTGAAGTAGATTGGTGTAGTAGTGAAAAATGCCAAAAGTGAGAACAAATTTCATTGTTTCGTGGATCAAAAATGTTCCTGAACTTATTCTAACGGATGAAAGAGTTTTCTGCAAAACATGTGGGAAAACGGTAAGTTTTGTTTTGTGTATAATACACTAGTATTTAGAATTGTACAGTCATATACGATTTTCTTGTAAGTTTTTGGTGATATTTTTCTTCTTTACAGGTGCCATGTGAACGCAAATTTCAAGTCACCCAACATGTTGCAACTGAAATGCATAAAAGAAACCGTCGGAAACTTCAAGTTTCATAATTTAGCCAAGTGCCTTTGAGACAATCTTTTGCCGGTACCTCAAAACAAAGCGAGCAATAAATATTTAACGTAGATTTGTGCAAGGCGATGGTTACTGCCAATATACCGCTCAAAAAGCTGTAAAATCCGTGTTTTCGGCAATTTTTAGAAAAGTACTACCAAAAGAGTATTCCGGATGAAAGTTTGCTCAGCAAATGTTACGTAACCGATATTTATTCCGAAACGATCAATAGCATCGGGGAAATTGTTAAAAACGAGTACAGTAAACTCCCGCTAATCCGGCATCTCTGGGGATTGTAGGGTGCCGGATTATTGAAAATGCCGGATTACCGAACGTCGTACGAAAATATGTATGTACCAAAAAAACAGGTTTTAGACGCGCAAAAAACGAAGACGTATGTATGATCTGTCCGTAATTTGGCTTAAATGCCTTATTAAGAAATGCATACTGTATGTGGAAAGCAAATAAAGAATTATAAAGGAGACGATTAAAATACAACATTTACCAACAGATTATATTGTTAAATATACACATTTCATTTGAAAAAAGACCTAATGTCTCTTTGTTTTTTTGAATTAGATTTCTTCTTCAAAAATTCATTTCGCACAATACGTAAATTAACAAGTTCTGAAGCACTGTAAGAGTTGTTACATTCAGCAAACTTTATGAATGCGTCGATAGCGGCACTTGCTTCACTCCACGTAGGCGGAGGTGTTCAATTATCGTCAGCTCCTTCTTCGTCATCTGATTCGGCATCCACAGGCTGAAGCTCTGACCGAGGTCCTAAAACACTTTCTATAAGCAGTTCATCAGTAATTTCTTCTACAACAGGCTCTCCACGATCAATATCAATCCAATCCAAAATTTCCTCTTGAGGCAATTTCCTTATTTCATCTTGAGAACTGTGTTTCACCAAATCCATAACTGATTTATTGTGGACTGTAATAGTAGAGTCTTCTTCTTCGTAGGCTTTGGGCCAAAGTTTTCGCCAAAACTTTTGAAGGGTAGTGGGCCTGACTTTATTCCACGCTAAACCGATTCTGAAAATGGCATCTTTAATGTTAAATTTCATTTGAAAGTCAACCACCGTACAGTCTGAAATTATTAACCCTTGAAGGAAAGAAGCTCTATAAAAACATTTAAAGTTTTGTATCACTCCTTGATCCATTGGTTGAATCAAGGAAGTGACGTTTGCTGGGAGGTATGTGGTAAAAATATTTCCAGAGATCAATTCACTCGCTGCGGGGTGAGCTCTACAATTGTCTAGCAACAACACAACTTTACTACCTTCAGATAAACCACGTTTTTTCAGGTTGTCTTTTACAGACGGAACGAAGTGATGAAAAAACCAATTCTTGAACGAATCTGAATTCATCCAGGAGTTGGCCTGAGCCCCATAAACTACAGGTTTTAATGGCTTTCAAAGGTCTTGGTTTTATTGATTTTCCGATGACAAAAGGAGTCAACATATGGTCACCAGAAGCATTACCACACAACAGAACTGTCAAACGGTCCTTATTTTTCTTAAAGCCTTTTGCAAATTTTTCATCTCCGGCTATCAAAGTCGAGTTAGGCACAACGCCAAAGTAGTCCAGCTTCATCAGCATTGTAGATTTGACATGCTGATAAGTTGTGCTCTTTAACCAGATTGTTAAAAAAACCTTTATATTCTTCAGCAGCATCTTGGTCGGCTGATCGCAAGTCCCCAGCTATATCAAGCTTACGTATTCCGTGACGATTTTTAAATCGGTGTAGCCAGCCATCAGAAAACACACAATCAGTTTCTGTTATTCCTAAATCCTTACGAAACTGTTTACCTTTTCCCATGATCATGGGCCCGGTCACAGGTTTTCCTTCGGACATTTTGGCACAAAACCACTTCAACAACATTTCATCCAGCTCATCTAGTTTAGGCTTTTTTAAAGTTTGTCGAGACTGAATGTCTTTTACAGCGACGGTTTGAGAAGCAAATTTTAGAAGTTGATCTTTATTCTTTTTTATGTCATAGATTGTTGATGAGCCAATATATATTCTTGCATAACTTTGTTTCTATTCTCACCTTTTTCAATACGTTTTATAATGTCAAGCTTTTGATGAATAGTAAGCGTAACATGCTTACGCTTTTCGCCACTTTACTTGTAGACGCGCACGGTTTAGAAAACATAGCATAGAACGTTTTTTAAAATAAGACACAAACATAAAATGTAAAGCAACGCGTATAGTACACAGCAGGCACTCGACTGACACAAAATGGTGTGCGGCTGTTAACGTCATACATGATCTCTCCCGACTGAATTCGAACTCTTCCGACAGCTCTGCCGAACTTTACTAAAACTAAATTGCGACAAAAAATTACTTTTTAAGTCGTGTTTTTTTTCAAAATCGGTGCCGGATTATTGAAAGTGCCGGACCATCGGATGCCGGATTAGCGGGAGTTTACTGTATATATATTTTGCCGTTGATGAAACGACAGATTCCTGTGGCCGCTATATGGCAAATTTATTAATTGGTCATTTAAATAATAAACAGCTTGGTAGATCGTATTTAATTGCTTGTAAACAATTAGAAAAAACAAACCATCTCACAATATTAAGATTTGTTAATGAACGTTTCATGAATTTTTTTCTTCCTGATGTTGTTCCCACAGTCATGTTGTCCGATGCAGCGGCATATATGATTAAAGCGGGTCAACAGCTTAAACTTTTGTACCCTAATTTAATACATGTTACTTGTTTGGCTCATGGATTAAATAGGGTGGCTGAGGAAATTCGGCAGCAATTTCCAGCAGTAAATACATTAGTCAGTAACGTTAAGAAAATTTTCTTAAAGTCACCATTGAGAGTTCAGATTTATAGAGAAAAGCTGCCGAATATTCCTTTACCACCTGAACCCGTCATTACCCGATGGGGTACTTGGTTAAATGCCGCAATATTTTATGCAAATCATTATCTAGAGATCAAAAACATTATTTCAGAATTCTCTACCGACAACTGCAATTCTTTTGCAAAATGTCAAGAAATTTTGAAAAACTCTTCTTTGCCTAATGAATTGATATTTATTAAAGCCAATTATGAATTTGTTTCTTTGACAATAACAAAACTTGAAAAAGAATCGCTGCCACTAACTGAATCAGTTAAATTAATCAATGATTTAGAAAATAGTGTTTCAAATATTCCGGGTAGAATAGGAGACTCAATAAGTCAAAAGTTTAAAGAAATAATTAATAAAAATGTAGGATACAAAAGTTTAGCGATAGTTTGATTTTAACTGGTGAATTAACAATGGATGAAACAGAAACAAGTATAGAATTAAGTCCTGAGATTATGAATGCATTAAAGTACGCACAAATAACTTCCGTTGATGTTGAAAGAAGGTTTTCGATATATAAATGCATTCTCACAGATAGACCACGTAATTTTTCATTAGAAAATTTAGGAAAGCATTTAATTGTAAATTGTTTTAATAATAAAAATATGTAGTGTCAAAAGTATGTATTTTAGCAAATTTTAAGTACGTATGTGTTTATATAATTGCGATTTTAAAATGTAAGTTGGAATAATGTAAGAACAATAAACGTTTGTAAAATGCTTCGTTGTGATTATTCTTGTTTTATAACATTTAACAAGAAGTTAATCGGTATCAGAAGCATATCTGCATAAAACTGCATATTTAGCAAAAATTGTGTATATTTCGAATAATTTGTCTGCATATATATGCGCATATTTTGTCGATTTCCGATGTATATAATTCCGCTCTCTACTAATAACACCTATCCCTACATTAAATCTCCATTTCACTTGCTGCCTGACTCCACGAATTAAATGTGGATTTTCATTGGACCAAAAGTATTTTTGCGATTGAATAATCCGCAAGTTGGTGAAGCGACTCTCGTCTGACCATCGTAAAATTTGGAATTTCATTATTATTTCTGATGAAGCATTTACAAAATTCCATTTTTCTCATTTCGTCTTCGTTTTGAAGGCCTAGGCAGGGTCGCTCACGATAGCGATGGTAATTGTAACGTTTTAAAATGCTACTGGCTGTTGATCGGTCAACGCCTATGGTATTTTTAATTTCGTGTAAAGAAGTACGGGATTTTTCAGCTACGGCTTGCAGGACCATATTTCCTTTATTTTCGTCTGCGTGCTTATTCCTTTTCGAATTCACGGAACATCCGTGATTTATTAAATTTTCACGTGATCGCCGAAATTTGCTTCTACCAGGCTGAAGTCTCTGGTTATTTATTGAAACACATTTCTGCGGCCATCTCGTCATTTCTCCGACAGAGAATAAAACACTTTAACATCTCTGCTCGAAAAACGATCCATTTCAAAATCACAAACCATTGACTTTTTAAACCATAAACACTGTTTGACAGTTAGAAAATTCAGAGCCGTTGCGATTGTTTAATAAATGTATGAATAGATGCCAGTCTACTACGCTATTTTTCATAATTTTTCTTCATTGAACATAGGTATGTTATATACATAGCCATGTACCCTTGACAACAATTATAGTAATACAATAGTAACAATTCAAATTTATAGAAGTTTCAGAAATATAGAAACATCTGACAGATAGAGCACATAATACACAAAAAAGAGAGTAAAAGATAAAAGTATTGTATAAATAAACATTTTCTTGATCTGCATATACATCAAATATGTAAATTTTACGTTCCTTAAGAATTTGTTTCCATTTGTGATACTCTACGAGTTAACGCTTAAAATTGGCGCACCATTTAGATGCGGTATATCTATTTTAGACGTCCGAATGACGTATCCTGCAGGAAGGAAGCAAAATACCGTCTGGCGGCGATAAAAACAATGTGAATAACATGTGATTACGATATGGAAACATTAACACCATGCAAATGCATAAAACCATAACAGAATGCGTAATGCTAATACATAACTTATAAAGAATGAAATGCGTAGTGATTCATGCAGATTATAGCTGATGCAAAAGTAAGGCGATCAGGAAATAATTTTTGTTTGAAATATTTTTAATAGGAATAACGATGAAAAGAATCTTTTGCAATATAAAATGGGTTAGAGTACGGCCCTGGACAATGATTGTTTACACAATAACGCAAGTATAAATTGATTAGACACTAACCTTATGGCCATTCTTAATATTTCATTTTTGGACAGTTTCTTGTCAGGAGGATGAGTTGGTACCAGTTTTCTCAATTCAGCAAAGGCACCACTGACGTTCTGCTGTCGCCATCTTTCTCTGGTGTTAGTGAAGATTTTCTTTACAGTACCTCTTGGAGCTACGTCAACGGATGTCTACATTTTTAGGAATAGCAAATTGCAACATTACTTACTGCAATATTACAAAATTTTCTTTTTATAAGCAACATAATTCCTATTTTTTGTATAAACAACAGAACTGTGTTTCACCTTAACATATGATGTTTCTGATTGACTATTACACCCCTGGATAAAGCTTTTCTATTTCAAAATACCTGAACTAACGGTTGTTGGAACTTGATTTCACCGGAACGTTTCTCATCATCACTGTCCAACAAAGAAAAATCGTCAGAAAGATCATCTTCATCGGATGGTGAATCTCCATCCAAGTTTTGGTGAATTCGCCTACTGTTCGTTGGTGAAGATGAAGTCGTGCTGTAGTCTGTGTTTTCTCCATCTCCTGACCATTCTATGTCTCCAGGATTTAGTATCATAGGCTGTAAATTTCGATGAAACCATTTAACATATCTAATAGGTCAGCGATGGCGAACCTATGGGACGCGTGCCATAGATGGCACGAAAGAAAATTTTGATGGCACGCACAAAAAATATGATTTTTTTATTAATGATATCGAAATTTTATTTTATAAATTATAAACGTGAATTAGAATTCAACAATCCATGCTTTAAAAATAATTTATGATTTAAATTTATAGTACTGGATATCTGCCTACTATATAATATTATTTTGTGGTATGATTTGTTCGTTTTTTATATGTAAACCATAATTATTAATAAATTATTAATAAAAATTTTTCTTTCTTTGTTTATTGAATTATAATAATTTTTTTCTCGAGAGTGAAAGGAAAAGAAAAAATATAAAATAAAAAAGTAAAAAGGAGAAAAATACAAGAATCGTAATTTATGTTAGACAGTTTTAGTGTGGCACGTTAGTAATTTCATATAAAGATTATTTATAAATTTGTGGCACGGACGATGAAAAAGGTTCGCCATCCCTGTAATAGGTTAATCAAAATTTTTAACATATTTATAGAAATTTATTCATTGGAGTTTATCGTTTAAATCCTATATACATATTTGGTTATCTTTTTACATGGTAAGTTAGTAAGTTATCTAAATGATCTTCCTCTTATTGTTGCTTAGATGTTCACTGACTGATAATGCGTCCACATATCTCAACTAGTTTACTACAGAAAAATTTCATAAATTGAACGAATTCTTTTAATGAATTTGTAACATCCAAATCTTAAGGAGAAATATAATCCAAAAAAAATGTTAGTTTTATTATATATATACAGCGTGTCCCCGGATTAACGCATGGATAGGTATGGCAGACAGAAAATTATTGAGTCTTTTGGGGTTCAGTCCTGCTTGAACACTAAGTAATTTATGCCATAATTTTATTGCCGCAAAATCAAGTAGATCTTGGAAATTTACAAAAAGGGATTTTTTTCAATTAGCAAAGTGTATTTTCTAAAGGAGATACGATAAGAAGGTTATTAGAAAACAATGTTCAGAGTACTACATGACATGGAAATTGCATCGCAACAAAATTATAATCAACTATTTTCTTTCAATAGTTATACGTAAAGTTCGAATTCGTCATACGTTGGAGGGAGGGTATGAATCTCGAAATTTGGAATTTTACAAGATAGAAATTTCCACAAAAATATAATTTTCTCGGATGAATCGATTTTTACTACTAACGGTGCAGAATTGTCGATACTGGTCTAAGCATAATCGCGATTATGTAATAAATTCTAGACGGCAGTATTTTAAAAAGGTGTGCCATTTCTTACCGCTATGATATAATTGGTCCATATTTTATTGAAGGAAAGCTTAACCAGCACAAGTATTAAGAGATTCTAAATGAGTTTATTGACGAACTGCCATATGAAGCGAGATGCTCTTCATACTTTCAACATGACGGTTGCCCTGCTCACTCGACTTGGCTAGTATGTGAATGGATGCTGGAAAAGTGTCGGGAAAAGTGGATAGCTACTGCTGGTCCTATTTTATGGCCGCCCAGATCCGCGGATCTAGCAATCATGGACTTCTACTTTTAGGGTAGAATAAAGCAAATAGTGTATTCTGAGAGGCTCCCAAAGGATACCCAAGTATTAAAGAATCGCATTAGGGAGGCTATAAATTCCATTTCTCTAGAAGAAATAAGAACAGCTTTTACTACTTTTCGTGAAAATATCGAGAGGTGTACGGATCAAGGCGACGAACTATTTAAATGAGTGAATCTTTTCGATACTAAGAATAGTGATATTTTAGTTAAAAAGAAAAGTTAACGTTAATATTTTCAGCAATGTGAATTGTGTGTAGTTGGTAATTTTAGATTAAATGTTATCCCTTATACTATACTCTTGGTTTCGGGTTGCAACCGCGTTGTTGTAATAGCTTTTGCCGACGTTTCGTCACACTCTTATGGGACATATTCAGGGCTGTTACTACACATTGAAAATGTCCCATAAGAGTGTGGACGAAACGTCGGCAAACGCTACGACAACGACGCGGTTCCAACCCGGAAACCAAGAGTATAGTGTTATTGACGACCGCGGAAGCCTACGTACCAGATTTATCCCTTATAATTATTCACCCCTATTACTGTTAAGATTATTACTATTATTATTAGGGAAAATATCATTATTAATGTCTGTAATTAAATATCTGGTTTAAATTTAAATAAAAGTATCCCGATCTTGTAAAAGCGCGTACACACTAAGTACTGGCATAATTTACTACTCTGAACATTGTTTTCTAATAACCCTCTTATCGTATCTCTTAGAAAATACACTTTGCTAACTGAAAAAAATCCTTTTTTGTTAATTTTTCCGCAATAAATTATGGCATAAATTACTTACTATTCAAGCAGGACTGAACCCCAAAAGATGAAATTTCAACTCAATAATTTTCTGTCAGCCGTACCTATCCATGCGTTAATCCGGGGACACGCTGTATGTATATATATAATAATGAAGCAGATAGAAATGAGAGGACTATATTTGCACCTATTAATCCAGCAAATATTGTGAATCAAAATCTGGAGAAGGCTGGATTCAATCCAGCGTATAATTTCATGTTCAATTGATGAGTTGGCAGTGGCGGTTCGTGACTTTTTGAAGAAGGGGACGCTATTGTAAAAAAATTCTAATCAAATTTTTACCTTTAGCTTACAATGATCTTTAAAAAAAAAGAAGAAATTGCTAACAGTTTATTAAAAAATACGTTCATTTGCACTAGTGAGTATAACAATGAATATAATATGCACAAGGGTACTTATTTTTAATGTGTGCGTGAACGCCGTCCATCCTTAATTCATTTAAATCCTTAAAAGTGCTCATATATTCTGCCATTAAAGATAAAGTGGAGAATCGTTTGGTTTTGGAATCGTGTTACATTTTTTTCTAATGTTTCAGCTACTTTATTTATAAGAGTATTTTTAATTTATGAGTTACTTACTATTCTAGAAATAATTTTATTTGCGTTTTTCAGTACTCATGGCTTTGCATGATCCACTCACGAATTAGTGCATTGACATTACAAGCAATTTAGGCAAACATATGTATATTTCATATTAATGCATGGGATGCACTTAACAAAATCCTCTTAGCATTAGATTGTATTTCACAATTTACTAGCACTCCAGTATACTTTTGGTATAATCTTTGAAGTAATAATTGTTTAATCGCATTCAAAAGCAAACTAATTCAGTAGATTATTGCACATGTAATAGTAAATAGAAAAATGGCATCTCTACAAAATATAAATTACCCAAGAGTTATTGGAAAATGATCCTGAGAGTCTCAGTAATGATTGAGATATGACAGATAATAAGGCAAGATTTCTTCAAAGAATTTATTCTGATGAAGCTACTTTTTCTCTAAAAGGTCAGGTCAATAGACAAAACCACAGATGCTGGGCGGAGGAAAATCCTCACTGGCTGGAAGAAAATCACATCCAGTATAATGAAATGGTTAATGTCTGGGAGGACCATTTTTCTTCGATGAAAGCCTCACTGCAGAAAAATATCTACATTTCCTTGAAAATAATCCAGTTACACCTTTACCCACTCACTTTCCAGATGATAACCATCCTGATTTATCAAATTCAACCTTGTGGTTTCAATAGGATGGTGCTCCTCCGCCTTAAGGAAGTAGTTAAGGACTATTTTTCCGCGGCAATGGATAGATAGGTGAGGGGCAATAGAATGGCTACCCAGATCGCCGAATCTTGACCCCCTAGACGTTCTTATGGGACCACGTTAAAAATTTAGTTTATAAATCTAAACCCTACTCGATAGATATGTTTAGAGAGTTCATTCGACGAGTAATACGAGAAATTTCTCCACAAATAGTACAAAATGTACAGTAGGATTCTTTAAAACGATTGAGCTACCTCAGGACAGTTGATGGAGCACATTTTCATCATCCTATAAATTAGTAATTGTCATTACTTTGTTTCCTAGATGTGTGAATATGTCTCAAAACCATTGAAGATAGGTATAGGGCATGTTTTATAAAAAATATCTACAATTAATTATAGTATTGTTGGTGAGGTAAATGATGTATGCCAGACAAATGAACAGAATATAGAAATCACTTAAAATAGTTCTTTTATCAGCAAGCTATTGAAACAGCAAGCTATAAGAGTTATAGTATTAATGTTTCTCGTTAATAAAGCTCTCAAAATAACAATGTGCTTTTGATTAATGCAGATGAATCACAATTAGAGTCCTAAGACTGCAATGACTTTCATTGTAATCCCTACTAGGCCGATAAAATCCATCATCGTTATCATATTCAAATTAACATTTACATGTAATAATTGTTTAAAACTAGTGCTGGCATTGCAAGAATCAAATTAGATGGGTGTTTTGTTTAATAGTACTTTAATTGAATTTCATTACTGGAGTAGATTGTACATTTTGATGTTACCGCTTGCGCGGCTAGAACCCAACTCATCGTGAAAAGGGTATACATTCAGTTTTGTTCGTATAACTAAATAAATCAAGCCCTTGACACTTCTAGTTTGTACGTTACATAAATTGTCAGTCCGTTGAGAATAGGTCTTTTTAACGACGACTCTTAGAAGATAATTTCTTAATTCTAACAAAGAAGTGATTTACATATATAGATACATACATATCTAACCTAAACTACATGAGCAATAGTTTTATTATACACGCAGAGAAACGTTTACATGTATCAAGATTGTCCGCCTCAATTTAAGACAATTACTGTTTCAAATTAAAATAAATACTTTCTTAGCGTTTTTTCTCCGCCTAAGAGAAATATATACTTGTAATGAAATAATTGTATTTCTTTGTTTAACACATTTATTAACTTGATTCAAGAAAATCTTGCAGAAAATTTGAAGGAAGCCATTCTTATTATAAGTGAATGGCCGTTATAACACAAAACAATATTTTCTTAAGGATCGTCAATAGTTTTCTTAATTTAAGAAAGGGTTTAGGTATTGTTCATAAATCAATAGTTTCATTTTCTTAAAATAAAGCACTTATTTACTTACAATGCTTGAAACGCATATTATTTATATCCACATTACTAATTGCACTTACCTTGTTTAAAACAGTACGACATATGCGTATATAATGCAGTAAATTATTCTCATTGCTTGTGATTTTAAAAAGGCTAAGGTAGAGGTTTTACCTACAGAATAATGTTCACATAGGAGTGAACTTAATGTAGGAGTACACATGAAAAAAGTGCCTAGAAACAATAACCAAGATAATGCTAAGGAATAATGCTAATGGTATAGATGGAATCACTCCCGGAAAAAACAATGTGAGAAGAGAAAAGCACTAACGATTTTAGCTCCTGTCCATACTGTTGTTTACCTCGCAGTTTATGTCAACTTCTAAATCTTTAAGAACAGCACTGAAGTATTTCCTGGCGCCACCTAGTGCTAGTAGGCATAATCACGCCGTCCTAGATAGTAGCGACGGAACCGAAATACAGATGCCATATTTATCCATACAATGATATAACCTTTAACGTACAACGTTTCGAAAACATTTTCAAAAGATACCGGTTAATGTAATTTTTTTTTCCTTTTTATTACTCTTTACCAGATGTATTAATTTAACTATAGTTTTTTAAATATATAATAAATAATAATAAAAAAAAAGATAAACAAACTTAAATATCAACTCACTAATTATTAGACTACATAAAAATAAACCCTACTTAATTAAGCAGGCGTAATAATATCTTATGGCTGGCCGATGCCCCCTGTAATTGGCGAAAGCTGTTGGGGGATGTGAAGGCGTGAATTATTATTATTATTATTATTATTATTATTATTATTATTATTATTATTATTATTATTATTACATTATTAAGAAATAATTCAATGATACTTTTCATTAGTTCATTGATTTGCTCCTAATTTTCGTTATTAACTTTAGGTTTTTTCCATTATTGTAATTTTTCTTTTATTGGGTATCCATGTAGCTGGATGATGTGCTTTTTGAACACGAAACCGGTCGCCTAATTTCTCATAGAACATTGTGAGATCTGGACCATTTTTACATTCCTACTTTTAATAGGAATATAAAAATTTAATTTAATTTAAAACTAAATGATTTACTTGGAAGAAACGTTTTCCTGTCTTGGATTTTCTTGATTTTGTAACCCTAGGAAAGTATTTATTTAATCCAAAAGTTTCAAAAGAATATTTTTTTTTTATATTATATATTTTTATAATCTTGAAATAAAAATATTTTCTTGCAAGAAAATCTATTTCTTAATGCAAGAAATCATTTCTCTGCATGTACATAAAAGAGTAACTGATTAGCATACCTTCCAACAAATATCAGAATCAACAACTTACCATTTATTTCTGTCACTATTTAATAATCCTTTCGGCGGATTCTGGAATTTACACTTTAACCTTCCTAACAAGCTAAGCTTTTTTCGAAATTCTAAAGCTATTCTAAGCAAGCACTCTACTCACTCTACATCCAACGCTCTTGTGTTTATAATTTCACTCCTAAGGTGTTAATAATTTTTCAATAACCGCGACAAATCTTTACTGAGAGATTCACCAACGGATGCTATGAATTTCTGCATAAAACATGGGAAGCTCGAGGGATGCTGATATCAGCGAAACACACGCATCTCTTATCTTACCGAATACAGGCACCCCGGGTGCCGACCAATCCAAATGGAGCGTAGGAGGGATGCAAAATTGGACTCCACCTTCTCCTATATATGGCTATATGTAACAATGTAACCTTCAGGAATTGTGTTTTAAATCAGGATACACTGGTCGCTCAAAGAATCTGCGTTTTTAAACAATCTAAATTATCTAATCAGTATTTTGAACAGAGTACCGATATTTATTTTTTTAAGACGCTAACATTTAATCAATTACACATTTGATTGATGTTTGAATATTTCTAACACGTTAATTTTCTTAAAAGGACATAATTATCTTTTAACGCATGTGTAAATACATTCACTCTCTAGTAATGAGACATGATATGCTTCTTGGAATTCGCTTTAGTGATACGACATCTGTAAACGTCAGTGTAGGCAAATCCATAGATGGACGTGGGTGTAAATTGAAAAGTAATAGGAAGTTATTGATTTTGAATGAAACTGAAGGTAAACAAAGAATGGAATTGGAGCTGAAGATTACGAAGGTACAGGGTGTCTCATTATATTTTGACCGATTTTGCAAGCTTATATTTTCCGGACGACATCAAGTATTAAGATGCGATTTTCACAATTGAGTTTTATATGAATCCAAGTTTTTTTTTCATGGCTTTTTATGAATACGTCATTATTAAAAAAAAAAACAAAATGAATGTGGTATAATTTGGCAGACCCGTTACTGAACTTTTTCTAACGCAATACTTTATTCGTTCGCAGTAATTTGAAAAGGCTTTTTCTTTGATGATACTGGGATGTCACACATGTATTTAGTAAATTTACGAAGTATATTCAGCTGCACCATGGATTGAGACCCATTCTCATAAGGCAGAAACAAAAAATTTGCAAAACTTTTAATTTTATACTTATATTTTTTTAATTTTTAAGCAATTAGGTTCTCATTTCACTTATTTTTCACTACTGTAATTACTATTGATTACAGTAACACTTATTTTTCCCTAATCTGTCATGTCTTGACTTTCTAAAATTGGTTAAAAATTAAAAAGTCCCAATGATGAATATTATTAAAACAGGAATATTTCTTGTTTACTATTTAGTTGTTCTCTCTTCATTTCCGTCCCATAGGGCAACTTTTTTAGGGAAAGATTAAAGGATTGTTAAATATTAAAAAAAACAATTAAGGCTGTACAGTTTATGATTTATTTAACAAACTCTCATTTCCGTCACGTTCGCAAAATAATGAAACGTGACGGAAATGAAGTTAGCGTGACGGAAATGTTTAAGTTTGTTTAAGTTTCTATAAAACATTACTATCTTCAGTCTTAAACATGGAACAGAATTCTTCAGAATGCGTTTCAATTAATGGTCGTTCAGAAGATGTATAGTAACGGTCAGCCCAGGTGAAAACTAAAAAAATTTATATCTGATGACAACAATGTAATGCACTTTGCAGAAATATTAGACCAAGTATCCTGGGGCGATATACCTATATGTGTGTAACAACATAAATGACTAGAGTAACCAAAACTTGCGGACTCGCATAGGCGTCGGTATTACGGGTTAATATAAGAATATGAAAAATTCATAAATAAACTTACTTGCTAATTATTCAACAAATTAGAGGCATCAGGATGTGAACTACTGTAAACTTGCATCATTGCATATGTTTCCACAGTTACTTCTTTAAACCTTGTGCGTCGACAAGAAAAAACATTCTTATACATAGAAAACGATCTCTCCACATCTAAGGAAGTTACATTTGCATGTAGAAACTGTTTTTCAAAATCACTTAAAGGTTCACTATTCTTACACTTATTATAAACGGCCTCTAAAGTATTCAAATCGGGATTTTTCCTTAAAATATCTGCCAACTTTTGACTAGCGCATAATCCTGGCGTATCATTTAATGTGTGTAATTTATCTTTACACTCTCCACTATGTCTAATGATTCCTGCAATGACAATTCAGTACATTGTAGTTTTCTGATGGTATCTAGTAATACTGTATAATTGGTACATATTGTTGTTAAATCTTCTAAAAGTTGAGGAATTTGAAATTCTCTTTGACTTTCTCTAATTGCTTTGGATTCATTCCGATTAAATCGCATTATAACTGATTGAATTTGTAGAAAATGGATCAAATAGTAAGAAGCTGCTGTTAGCCAAGTACCCCATCGCGTTAAAATTGGTTCAGGAGGTTCTGGAATACCTGGACAAAACTTACGAAATTCTTTTAAACGTTTAGGAGATTTACGAAACACTGCTTTAGTACTTCCAAACACCCGATCAACGTTTCCGTAATGTTATCGAACAACTGCACCAACTAAATGCAAAGCATGCAGCACGCAGGTTATATGTATTAAGTTAGGAAATACATGTTTTAAGGATCGCCCAACACTTAACATCGTTGCTGCACTATCTGTCACAATCATCACAACTTGATCTTGGGCAATTTTAAATTTTTTCAAAGCGTTCATTATTACTTTTTGAATATTTTCCGCGGTACATTGTTGAACACGTTTGCAAGCTAACAAATATCGAGATGCCGTGCTCTCGCTAGATAAAACGCGAGCTATTACATTCACAATACTGTTTTTCTTTATATCGGTCGTCTCATCCACGGTAATCTATATTTTTTTGGAACACAAATCACGTTTACACACATTTTTTAGCATCTCTTTCATTCGCGGCAAATGATTCTGTAATTGTGTTTGTGAGGGTAATGGGTACTTTGGAACGTATTGTCGCCAAAACGTTTTAAAGCTGCTTTTCTCACCAACGACAACGGAAGATTACAAGAGGTAAACATAATTAATAAATGTATGAGGAATAGTGTACAAGGTACTTCAGTTCTTGCATTTCTCATATGCTTAATACTACTTAAGCAAAAAACTGCACTACCGTCATATTTTAAATGGGGAAAAAGTGACACATACTTATGTACATTAGTAGCAAATCTATTACGAGGCATTGTCTTCTTAGGTATGTAAATATTAGTTCTATATGAAACGATACACTAATTATGTACTTGGTATAATACTACAACACACAAAAAACACCAGCTATATTTTCAAAAGCGACACGTAAGTACATAACCTTGACCGTTCGACTAACCTCTGCAACAGCTCAACCGGTACTAAAACGAAATCTTTCTCAGCGCGGTTTAATATGATTTATATTCAAGGTCGACACTACATGCCTGCTTCTCTACCGGTTTGGTTTATTTATGAATTTTTCGTATTCTTATATTAACCCGTAATACCGACGCCTATGCGAGTCCGCAAGTTTAGGTTACTCTATAAATGACGCATTTGAGTGTCAGTAATTGTTTTATGGAGTGCTTTGATGTTTGCATCACAACAAACGAGTTACAAAAGTAGTCGGGATTGGATTACAGCTGAGGTAAGGCTTTCTAGTGAAAAAAAAGATTTTGCAAAAGCGATATCCAGTTTTAAATAACTTGTATCTGCTACAAAAAAAAACAAACATATTCAACTTTTATAAACTACCAAACGTAATCATTTCACAACCAAAATAAATTCATCAACAAATCACATAAAAACAGTTTTGAAATATTATGAACGAATTATCAAGCAAGACCAAAAATTATGAAAACATAATCCTAAATAGTGATGGAAAACTAGTGAACTTGTGATATTGCTGAAACTTTCAATGAATATTTTATTGAGCTTGTTCGTAAGGTAATTTCAACGATTCCTAACAACAACCATTGTTTAAAACTAGTGCTGGTATTGCAAGAATCAAACTAGAATGGTGTTTTGTTTAATAGTACTTTAACGCTAGAACCGCCGAGAATTTTCGAACCGCCGCCCCGGTCAAATTGACTGGTGATTAAAAGTCAATTTTGATTCGACTGTTTTTATTAATTAACATAATTTGTTTGCATAAAAGTGTATATTTATTCACAAAATATGAAAATAACTTCTAACTTAACTTTGATATTTTAAATATCGTTACAATTTTTGCAATAAGTTACTTTAAATCCACATTTTCCATATATGTTCTCGTTACGGTTCTTACGTCTATCATAAGTCTTATTTTCACATTTCTTTTCTTGACATGTTCGTCTTTTGCGAGATTGCTTATCTGTCTTTGATCCAGCCTGTAAGTTCTTGTTGCATTTTTGATTCGATGTTCCCTCCTGATGGTCCTCTTCGTTGTCATTGGATTGTTACTAGAGTTCTTCTGCCAATTACAGAATGAGGTCGCGACGTTTTATTTTTTTGCCAGTGATGTCTTTGTATACAGCAAACGCATTGATTGCAGCAAGATCCAATATGTTATAAAAAACATGGACTGCCCATCTTCTTGGGGGTGCCTCACGCTGTATTTTCGGGCCATTTGATCTACGCGTCAAGCCATATTTTGTCTATTTAGTATAAAACTGTTTCTGGCTTTTTCTTTGTACCAGCATCAATCGAAACTGTTGAATGTTGCGTACTTAAAAGGAGAACATTTTTGTTTATTTTGGCTTGATACACTGTCAAAGTGCAAACACTTGAAACTAACACTAGTCTCTGCAACCGTTAAAACTGAAAATCTTTCCCAATTTTCTGGGGAAAATTTGCCCTCAAAAGAAAGGTCGGGCCGAAGGCCCTTTTAGGGAAATACGTTAGTAATAAACGGAGAAGGGATTTTCAAATATACCGTTTTTTAAAAAGTCACAATATAGTTTGAAATTGGCAAAATATTTTTATAAAATAATTTATAATAAAAAGACAGGGTGAGGGTTTTTTTTCAAGAATTTAAAATTGAAAAAGGTAGGGGAAAAGAAATAAAAAAAAGGAAAAAATTTAAAGGGTTTTTATTCCTTGTTTTATTAATAATTTTAAAAAAAAGATAAAATTTAAATTTAAATTTTCCCTTTTTTAAAATGGGAACCGAAAAAATTGCCCAAATAAGTTTTCCACATTTTGGGTAAAGGTGTTTGCCGGGCGGGTTTTATATTTCAAAACACCGTTCATTTCTCCCAAAAAAATTAAAATTTTTAGATTTGCCAAAGAATTTGAGAGCCCATGACTTTGTCTTAAAAAATTCTGTGGGCCGGTTCTTTAAAAAACACTATCGAACTTGTAAAATTCCCCATTGTTTCATCTTTGTGAACAATGTATTAAATTATCCGATGACGTTTAAACGAAAATCCAAAAAATTTTTCAAATCCCCAAAATTTTGCAAATTTAAGATGTGCCAAAAATACCGAGAAAACCCTTTTCTTAACGTTGGGGAACAGGGGTTGCACCGGTTTATTTCTTAAAATTTTTAAATAAAAACGGTTTTAACCAATTCAACCAAGAAGCTGGGTTTTCAAGGGATAACCGTAAATTTTCCAAGTTCAGGTTAAAACCCGGTTTAAAGCTATTCGGGAAAAATTAATTGGACTAAGTGGAGGCTTAAGAAATTAAAAACCCTTTCCCCTTTTTTAAAGGGAACCCTAAAAATAAAACTTTGTTCCGCACCATCGCTAAAAACCAAAAAAATTTTGTTGTTCCGAAATTTAAAATTTTTTGAAAAAGGGGAATTGTTTTGGCGTTAAAAATTTCTGGGCAAAAGAATTGCCAAAATTTTTTAAATTTAAAAATATACGCCATTAATTAATTGTTTTCTCTGCTATCAAGTTTCTAACCCACACTGGTTTACAATTGGCTTTAATTTCGATTTTCAAATTTCACTTTGGGGATTTGGGAACTCTCTAAACGGTGGGGATTTGACCCCCGGTATTTATAATTTTTTCGAATTTTTTTATGTAACTTAGACCCCCCTGCGTTAAAAGCAATTCTATTAAAAGTAAATTGTTTGGATCATTACCATTTTTTTTTTTATTTCGGGGTTGGAAATTTAAACCAAAAACCAAATGTGTTTGTTAAATTAGTTTCTTTAAAATTTAAATATCTACCTTTTAAAATATTTTAATGTTAATTTTTGAAACAAATTTTTGGAAACTTATAAACTCTGGTGAAAACCCATTTTCTTAATTTCACTTTATATTTTTATTTCAAATAAGTTGGCCTTTGGGGCCTTTCCGTTCTGTTGATGCCACCGCCTGGTAATAACTACCTGGATGCCAAACAAACTGCTGAGGACCGTAATGACAAAATTTAAATAAATTTGGAATAGAAATGGAATTATGATTTGCAATATGCGTAACTACCTGTTTGTACATTTAAATCTCATTTAATATGTAAATTCTTTAATTACTTGTAACATCGAATTGCTTACTATGTAAATTTATACTGTTTGTAAAATATATATACATAAACATATAATTATCTTATAGGGCCGTAATTTATAGTCAATACGGCCCCTAGATTCAATATGCATTGCCAGGTTATTATCGTCACAGAAGGTGCAATAAAAGTATTAAAGGCCTAGTAAGTCTACAGTTATATTCTTATAATTTGAAATAAACTATACTTCTTTTTTAATCTTCAATATCAACACACTAACACTATTATTTTTTCGAAGCGATATATCGTACTAGTCTCAAGCTAATTTATGCATAGGCATATTCCTAAAGGATCATATCATACGCGTCAGAGGAGACATGAGAACGATCCTTGAAGGGCGTTCCTGATGGCCTATCCGTCTCTCGGCTGGTGTCAATCGCATTGACTTCCGGACCCTCCTTCTATTAAGGGCCTTATCGCTGTGACAGGACACTCACAACATTCGCACCAGCTATTGTCTGACCGATAGCTACTTCTGGTGAGTACCTCTTCATTAGATAACGATCTAGCAAAATGTAATTTCGGTTTGCGTTGTTTTGATTAGAGAATTATCTTCCGTTTCCGTTTGTTAGAGTATACGTATTCAATTTGTTGTATTATTCGCCGAAATGAGTTAGTCTTTATTTCAAATTTATTTCTTCCACTAATTATATCAAATACAATTTATTTTCTCTTTGTTGGACTATGTGAAGTGTAAAACAAGATAATACAATTTTATAAATGGTTAAAATTAGGATCCAAATACGATAATGAATACAAGGCGTTCCATTTAATATAAGAAAGTTATTTGACTTTAATGATAGTCCAAATCAAAAGTATATTTTCGTCCACCCTGTATAATTTTTAGCGATCATTCTTATTTTATCATCAAGTCTAATGCTTCGGCTAAAAATAAAAACAATTAGAAATATCTAGCTTAAATACGTAAGACAGGCGCGCTTCTTAAATTTTGGTCTACATTTTCAAGAATAGGTAAATATCTCAAAAACGGCTTGAGTGAGGTATAGGAAACATGTATCTTGCCCATATTTCGCCGCCACTATCAAAATATGCAATAATATACAGGGTATTCCACTTACATTTTCACAACATTGGTGTTTAACTTCTTTTTGAGTCGAGTTATATTTCAAATCAATTTTGAGACTTTTTCTCAATAAACCTGGACAGCTCTTAACAAAAGTATTTTAAAAATATGTTGCTGTTTTTCGTATATAAACCGACGCGAATGTGCTGCGCCACCCTGTATATTTAAGAAAACTATGGTTCAATTAGTACACGTGATACATAGTAAAAAGAATATTACATTAACCGATATCTTTTGAAAATGTTTATGAAACGTTGTATGTTAAAGGTTATTTCATTGCATAGCTAAGCATGGCATCTGTATTCCGGTTTTTATCGCTACTATCTAGGACGGCACGGCTATATCTACTGGCACTAGGTGGCGCCAGGAAATATTTCAGTTGATGTTTTTGAAGATTAGTGGCATAAACTGAGAGATGTAACAGCAATACGGGCAGGAGCAAAAAGCGTTAGTGTTTTTCTCTTCTCACATTGTTTATTAGCATTATCTTGCTTATTGTCTCACCAACTTTTTCATGTGTACTTCTACATTAAGTTCACTTTCGTTTAAACATTATTCTGTAGATAACCTTAGTCTTTTTAAAATCACAAGCAATGTGAACAATTTACTGCATTTATGTACGGATATGTAGTGCTGTTTTAAACTAAGTAAGTGCAGTACGATTTTATAATTTGAAAGATGAGGTATCTGTTTCTAAACACATTAAAGGAAAATCTGTACAAGATCTAAGAAACACAACTTGGTTCTGTAATCTTGCATTTCCTGTTGATGTAACAACTCATTTTAATGAATTGAATTCTACGCTACAAACTCAAGAACAACTGGTTCGTGAACTTTATGGGCGCATTTCAAAATAAATAACCACAAAAATTATATTAATTTCAAATCGTTTGCGAACGAATGAAGAATTTAACTCTAGGTTTCAAGATTTTCGCTCAAATGAAACAAGTTTGAAAATTTTCTTTTTCCTATTTGATGTCCATATGGAACAAGTTCAACTTTCTTTGCAAATACAACTTACTGAATTGCAAGAAAAATCCGATTCCAAAGAGATTTTTAGATACACGTCATTAACTGACTGTTATGGAAAATATTTTCCAACTGATAAGGTTCCTAAACTCGGATCTTTTACTCAAAAGAAAATATCATTATTGGGAAGTACTTATAAAGACGAAGAATGAATTTCGTTAAATCAAAGGCACATACAAGAATAACCGACTCACACTTGAAGCGTAGCGACATCTGATATTTTCCCAAATCTTGTAGGTAAAATGAAAGCGCGGTCTTGGCATTGTCGATTGCATGCTTAGGAAAGTCCGACATAGGCTCTATGTCAGAAATTCCACGACCTTAATCCCAACAGCAACCCGCGATAAGAAATTTGTGAAACTTTCCATCCGTAGAGTATCGAAGGGTGGGACAAGAGATGAACGTATGTTTCAGCCCGCGAAATACACTCAAAAACCTTCTCGGCAATCCAAAAGATAAACCTGACATGAGAGAAAGGTCAGGAATTTACAAAATTGCATGTGGTGATTGTTATAAAGCTTATATTGGTCAAACGAAACGAACGATAGGTACTAGATCCAATGAACAAATCAGGTGTTACAGGTACGGGAAGATAGAAGCATCAAGTATTGCACAACACATAAACGATACCGGACATAATATTAAATTAGAAAACTTAAAATTAATTAAAAACGTGATTTCGTCGCGTGAACTAAAGGCCTATGAGACCATTTGCGTAAATAATAATGCAAACCTAATCAATAAAGAGAAGGGACCTTCACATTTTTCCTATCTTTTCGATTTATTACGGTAAAGAGGTCATTTTATTTATGGTTGTGCTATAACAGAGGCGCCTTTCGTATATTCCGCATGTATCTTTAGTTTTAAGGGTAGAGACAGAAAGAAGACAAATTTGACAGAAACAGAAAGAATATAACCGTTGTCTCACTCGATTTTTGTTAGGGTGGGATGGCCACATGTCTTGCGTTTCATGTAGACCTCTTTTCCGCCTTTTTTGCCTTATTCAACTTGCTTTCTAGTTTAAGCGGCAAAAGTAGATACTTCTATATATTTTTCTTGAAAAGTAGGGATAGAACGGGTTCGTTAGATTTAATATATGTTCTCTCACATCAATCGGTACGTCTCTGAATATGAAGACCCACGTGTCTTCGAAACGACCTTTCCGAATTAATTAAGAACTTGTGTGGTGCGGGGTGTTCCGAGAATATATTTGTTTGCCATTTTTAGTATGTTAATAATAAATGTTATTCTTTATGCGTATACATTTTTTGAAAGGTTCAATTCTAATAGTCATATTTAGGTTAATGACAACAATCCTTTTTCACAATGTTTAAACGTTTTCTAGTACCATTTCATTGAAATATAACCATACGTTGCTCTTTATAGTGTCTCTTATAAACCCGAATTATAAGTCGGCCCGCGAGTTCACGTGATACTCACTTTCCGACGCTCGGTCTTGACTAACAATAAGTTACTCTAGCCTGATCTAAACCATTTAAAATTTATATTATAGTATATAAGGTTGATCCACCAGTTAGCGCTGTCGGATCAATTAAATTTTGCTTGACCGAACATATTTCTCTCTCAATGCACACTTCCAAAAGCTTATTATATGCGTAGCCTACCACCCTTCTCGCAAACCCAACATACCCCTAATAACCCCGGCAATGAATAAAAAAGCCGGTTCAATAGTTTCCCATCACGTTTCTAGGTCCTTATCTACCGGACACGTGACCACTAATGGTTCAATAAAAATGTTATTAGAGAACATACGCACTTTTTTGCAGATATATTTTCCCTCGTTATAAAATCGTTCAAACCCGGTCAATATACATAGGGTGAAATGGCAGGTTTCCAATAAAAGTTATAGGAAAAAATATTACCTTTGAGGGTACTAAGGATTACATTTAATAATGGTCAAAGTTTGTAATATAGTAGGGTATAATTTAGAATCTATCAAAAAAAGAAATCAAATATTTCAAATGTCTATCTCTAATGTTTTACCAATCCAGAAAACTTCTAGAAAAAAGGTGACTATCTGTATAAGATTCATAATCTTCGACGGTAATTTGTTCAACACGCGTACTTCTAATTCCTTTCAATCCTAATTAATTAAGGATCACAGCCAACAGCGATCAGATTAGAGATAAGTGGATAAAGTAAAATGCTGTTTTATGCGGAAGGGGCGACCGTTGGCTGGTGATGGAGCTAACGCTCGTTTGTTTTGGATATTATCCCACACTTCAAGAGCTGGGTAATCACATTATAATTGTTACGAATTCATTGCAAGCATGTTTTCTTGAGGAACGTGATTAGGTCACTGAAAATGTACCTTTACAAGTTGGTAATTCAAAAAGGAATAGAGCAATCGACGAAAGATAAAAAGGTACATATTCAACTGATTCAAAATTTACCAATATACTGATGGATGATTTTTTTCATGTACCAAATCCACACATTCTTACACATTGATGATAATAACATAACAACTAGGTTAAGCATCTTTTTTAGTGAATGTTATGAAGTCCCAAATACACAAACATACTTAATACAAATTAGTACCTATATACAATAGTACCGAATAGTATAAAAACATAACTTGTGCCAATTAGGTACATTTGTTTAATTATGACTTTGATTATTGTAAGTATTGTGTGCCGTTACAGAAATCTGAGACGAGTCAAGGGCATTTACTGTTATTCCAGGCAAATTATGGACAGAAACAAGGTTTTGTTCAGTTGTTTCATCCTCAGTAGCCAATTCACAAGATTTACAGTTATAGTAATATTAGTGTCGAATATCTGCTTAATCTATTCGTCTGGCCGTTACTACCGAAAACACAAGGCTAAACAGCTTTGACGTCAGCAGGCTGTGACGTATTTTGAAGTAGGCCGTTTCTGCGTTTTGAATTGGTTTGTCCAAATTGTATTGGTTTTATTTAAAAAAATACTGTATAGTGATATTTTCGTACTTTGTTGGTGATACCTGTAATGTTATCCTGGTGTTGTATAAGCGATAAAACCTTTTCTGAAACGATAAAAGCTTGGTAACCTAACCTAACATGACGTCGGCTATTTTGTATGTTTTATTTGTGGCAAAGAAAAGGAAAAGGAAAGGCGAAAGGAGAATCGAGGAACACGAAAATTAAGAGAGGAAAGGAAGTAAGGACTGTTAGTAGAACCATGGACTTGGTTCCACAAAAAGCGGGCTGCCTGACATTCCCGTCTCGACAATAGTGATGGGAAACCATATCTACCAAGTAGTCTGGAATAATCCATTCCTCGCTCCAGATATACACCATCCTCTCTATAGGCAAGGTACTTCAGAAATCGCCGTTGAACTTTTTCCAAAGAATGCTGAAGGTAAACATAGTGAGGAGACCACACTTGTGATGCATATTCCAACTTACTGATGACGAAACTATAGAAGAGGGTCTTTAATAATTGAACATCGCGAAATGACTAATATAATAAAGCCTAAGGTCTTAGAGGCTGATAAGTAGAGTAACCTAAACTTGCGGACTAGCATAGGCGTCGGTATTACGGGTTAATATAAGAATACGAAAAATTCATAAATAAACTAAACCGGTAGAGAAGCAGGCATGTAGTGTCGACCTTGAATATAAATCATGTTAAACCGCGCTAAGAAAATTTCGTTTTAGTACCGGTTGAGCTGTTGCAGAGATTAGTCGAACGGTCAAGGTTATGTACTTACGTGTCGCTTTTGAAAATATAGCTGGTGTTTTTTGTGTGTTGTAGTATTATACCAAGTACATAATTAGTGTATCGTTTCATATAGAACTAATATTTACATACCTAAGAAAACAATGCATCGTAATAGATTTGCTACTAATGTACATAAGTGTGTGTCACTTTTCCCCATTTAAAATATGACGGTAGTGCAGTTTTTTGCTTAATATGCAATGTTCGTTTGGCTGCATTGGACAGAACTGATTGCCAGAGGCATGTCAATGGTATAAAGCATATGAGAAATGCAAGAACTGAAATACCTTATACACTATTCCTCATACATTTATTAATTATGTTTACCTCTTGTAATCTTCCGTTGTCGTTGGTGAGAAAAGCAGCTTTTGAAACGTTTTGGCGACAATACGTTCCAAAGTACCCATTACCCTCACAAACACAATTACAGAATCACTTGCCGCGAATGAAAGAGATGCTAGAAAATGTGTGTAAACGTGATTTGTGTTCCAAAAAAATATGGATTACCGTGGATGAGACGACCGATATAAAGAAAAACAGTATTGTGAATGTAATAGCTCGCGTTTTATCTAGCGAGAACACAGCATCTCGATATTTGTTAGTTTGCAAACGTGTTCAACAATGTACCGCGCAAAATATTCAAAAAGTGATAATGAACGCTTTGAAAAAATTTAAAATTGCCCAAGATCAAGTTGTGATGATTGTGATAGATAGTGCAACAACGATGTTAAGTGTTGGGCGATCCTTAAAACATATACTTCCTAACTTAATACATATAACCTGCGTACTGCATGCTTTGCATTTAGTTGGTGAAGTTGTTCGATAACATTACGGAAACGTTGATCAGATGATTGGAAGTACTAAAGCAGTGTTTCGTAAATCTCCTAAACGTTTAAAAGAATTTCGTAAATTTTGTCCAGGTATTCCAGAACCTCCTGCCAATTTTAACGCGATGGGGTACTTGGCTAACAGCAGCTTCTTACTATTTGATCCATTTTCTACAAATTCAATCAGTTATAATGCGATTTAATCGGAATGAATCCAAAGCAATTAGAGAAAGTCAAAGAGAATTTGAAATTCCTCAACTTTTAGAAGATTTAACAACAATATGTACCAATTATACAGTTTATTATTATTATTATTACTAGATGCCATCAAAAAACTACAATGTACCGAATTGTCATTGCAGGAATCATTAGACATAGTGGAGAGTGTAAAAAATAAATTAACACATTAAATGATACCCCAATTATGCGCTAGTCAAAAGTTGGCAGATGTTTTAGAAAAAATCCCGATTTTAATACTTTAAACTTTTATAATAAGTGTAAGAATAGTGAACTTTTAAGTGTTTTTGAAAACAGTTTCTACATGCAAATGTAACTTCCTTAGATGTGGAGAGATCGTTTTCTATGTATAGAATTTTTTTCTTGTCGACCACAAGGTTTAAAGAGTAACTGTCGAAACATATGCAATGATGCAAGTTTACAGTAGTTCACATCCTGATGCCTCTAATTTGTTGAATAATTAGCAAGTAAGTTTATTTATGAATTTTTCGTATTCTTATATTAACCCGTAATACCGACGCCTATGCGAGTCCGCAAGTTTTGGTTACCCTACTGATAAGCAAAAATCTGTTATATGTGAGGAGAAACATTGAAGGGTCGAACAAAACTCCAAGATCTCTGACCAACGCAACTTTCTTCAAAAATCTATTATTTATACTGTACGTAGAAGGAATTGAGGAAGGATTGAGCTTGCGAGTAAAAGACATGTAACAACATTTGCTGAAGTTCAAGCGCAGTTTAAATTCGTCGCACCAAGCAATAATATGGTTAATATTATTCTGCCGGCATATAATACCATCCCAGTTAGAGATAGATTTATAGATTTTAATGTCATCAGCATATACAAGTACCGAGCAGGTCAAATTTTCAAGTAAGTCATTTATATAGAGTACAAATAGCAGGTGCCCCAGATTAGATTTCGGAAAGAAGTAGTTGGATGTATATCCATTATAATGGACGTGGTTGCACCTGGAAGTTAAATAAGAGTAAATTACGTGAAATGCAGGATGCGACATTGACAGTTACTGCATAATTGTTCATTAATTTAATTGATAGTTGAGTGATTGCAAGCTAGGCTTGACAATCGTTGAAGTAAATCTGAATTACTTTATATTTATTTACTTAATTACTTTACATTTGTTTACTTCATTTTTAGTTGTTTTGTTTTATAAATTTTGGTCAGTAGATGTGGTAAGAACTTTTTTATTGCTTCCAATTGAAATAGGTCACAATGTATAATCAAGTTCCTAACATTTTGTGACACAACCCTTTAAATTTACTTGATATTGCATGACCAATTTAAGAAATGCCACTTTCAAACAAAGAACAAAAGCATGTAATGGCAATAAAAACATTTCAACGTGTATGCATATATTTGCTTTATTTACCAATCATTGTTATTGCCTCTGTTTTTATTTTTTACCATGGAGTATTGATTTTGAAATTTCACTTCTGTCGGGAGTGTTACACATACACTCTTCATTTGTAACACGCGGTCCATGCGACTGATCCGATTCTGTCGGGAAAACCGTTTATATCAAACTTAATTATAAACAATGCCGGGGCGTTTAAGTTATACGAACCAAAATTATATAAATTTATTTATTATTTATGGAGAATGCGTTAAAGTGATGTCGAAAACATGCCAGTCGGCGGCGATACGCTTTAACAATGCGTTAATTGAGTACGGGAGTTTCGAGACGGCTACTGGCGGTGGCTTTTTGCTATACCTATCTAAAACGTGTGTTAAAAAAGGATTTTTATTATATACAAAGTATTGCCATTGGATTACAAGCTGTGTTTCGTTTGCAGGCTATCATACTCTTCGTATGCAAGGCTATCCCACTCTCTTACTAATCGATACCTACGCTTATGATAATCAAAAGTTATTTATTTGTAGAGCGGGCCAAATTGCGCCATCCAACAGAATCGGAATCAGGCGCAACGGCCGCTTATTGTAAATACGTATATGTGATCACAGCAGATATGTGATATTTCGAAATTAATACACAAGAGTAAAAAAATAAAAGCTGACGCAATAATAATGTTTAGTAATTAGAGCGGATATATATATATATATATACACGCTGAGGTGTTTTTATTTTCATTATGATTTTATTTGATTGAAAACGGTATGCGTTGTAAATGGATGAATAAGAAATAACTGAGAAACTGAACGCTTTTTTATTCTGTTGTACTTAATAATGTAACTGTAAATAAAGATATAATAAATAAATTTATCTTCTTAATAATGGGATAGGCTTGTTTAAAAAGTTGCACCATCAGATAAGTTTCCAATTTCGGTGAAGGATGTTGCCGAGACGAAAAAATGTTCTTATATTTCGAAAACGCCCGTTCCACGTCTACCGAAGTAAGACAGGCGTAATTAAAATAATCTTTAGACTTAGTCAAGGAATCTGCAGATGCCCCATCGCACATTTGTCTTAATCTCGTGTAGTCCGGATTCTTTTTAAAACACTATCGAACTTAGCTAAAACTCGTCCACTTATTGCATCGTTTATACTGTGTAACAATGTACTAACTTCGTCCACGACTTGCATGATTCTACCAACGACAATCCAGAATTTTGCAAATTTTCTATCGCGTCTACTAACCCTTTGTAATTGTTGCTAATATTCTTTAGATGTGTTTCAACAGAAATATCGAGAAATCCTTCTGGCTCATCCTAATAGCTCTAGCTTCGGCAGGGGACGAATTGCAAAACAACGGATTTGACTTGACTGTGGTGGTTCTCGAATACCAGGGCATAACCTGTGGAATGCCCTAGTCCTCTTAGGACTTTTGAGAAACACTTTTTTTGTGTTTGCTATTAATGCATCCACCTCCCGGGTGACACTCTCGAATAGTTTGTACCACAAGATGTAAAGCATGGACTTTACACGTAACATATAAAAGTCCTTCACACTTTTCTTTTTAAGGGAACGGCCTACACTAAAATTGTTGCTGCACCATCGCTCATGAACAAAACAGTTGACTGGTTGACACTTGAAATTTTTGTAACGTTTCGAGAACTACGGCCGTAATTGCTTTACTAGTACACTGTTTTAATCTTCTGCTGGCTAATAGAATTGCAAAATTTGGTTTAATAGGATCTAATACGCGCACTATTATATTCAAAATAGAATTTTTTTGCAATCTGTCGTCTCATCAAGACATAGCCACAGCTGTTTATCTTTTAATTCGGCTTTAATTCGATTTTCAATGTCCTCACGTATTCGTGGAATATCTCTCCGTAACGCTGTCCGAGATGGTAGTATCCACTCGGTATTGTATTTTCCCCCAGAATTTTCGAAATGCTTTTTTATCAAGTATACGAAGTGGTAGACCACATACCATAAACGTTAAAAGCAATTCTAATTGAAATTAACGTTGTTGTGACACCCATTTCTTTTTTTCGTGGTGTGCGCTATTTATATGTCTTTCACAATCACGTTTGCTCCAGCACAGTAGTTTCTTTTTCAAACTTTACAGAAAATTGTACTCCCATTGTAGTGTAAATCCACAAATTCACTAAGAAATTTATTAACTTTCGTAGGTAATGGGCGTTTATTTTTAATAGTTACGTTAGACATAATCACTAAAGCGAGCACACCGACGCTTGTTTCTAGTATGCCACGAAGTGGTGCAAACGTAACATCTGCAGACTCGTCATTTGTTGATGAATAGAGCGCGTCATCCGTAAATGAATAAGCGCGCTGTTGGTTCGAAACCGTCGATGAATGAACTTTTTTTGTAGTGGCCCACTGTGAACAACGCCCTATTTATCAACGAACACCCAAACTGCAGGTGTATATTTGCGCGTCTTCACGACGTAATAGACAGTGGTTTTGGTCCTCCTCCTAATAATTACATATTAAAATTACCTATGTTTACATACATATATGCGCCCGGCAGCCTGATTGCGAACCTGGCGCGTGGCGCTCTTGGCCCGCTCTATTTATGTGTCTATGTCTACTCTCCGATAAGGTATTTAAAATATGAGGTCTCGGTCGGATAAAGGCGACACGTTCCCCGTTTCTCTTTTCCTTACGACGATAAATTTTGAAAATACACAGGCCCGGTTAATATACTTACGGGCGGCCGTTTCGAACGAAATTACGCCTGTTTTATAGGAAAAATAGCGCTCTTTTTATCCAGGTAGATCGCAACCCTTCAGTTGGTTCGCTCCTTCTCGCAAGTCCCGTACAATCTGCTTCCTTTTGACTCTCTTTCTCGTCTCTCTCGAGGACGCAAGAGTGGTTACGTGTTGTGGTCAATCACGTCTTATTATATTTTAATACGATGTCGAATTATTAATTGATCATAATACAAAAATTGTTCGAAACACAGGCAACAATCAATTTTAGTTGGTATCAGGTATTGTAAAACAAATTTAGCAGCTTTCGGATGTTAAAGCGTTTCAAAGTTGAAGACACTACTACTGCTTCAAGATTAAAATTGCAATAGTTCTCAAACTAAAAGAGCCAGACGGGTAGGAAGAAATAAAACCACAAATTCGTATGAATTAACATTTATATCTTTATTAGCTTGGTGTCACATTCAAAATTTTCATTTTTTAAAATTATCATCAATTTTTTTTTATCATTGATCATCAGTACATATTTAATACAAATATATCATTATATTTTGTAGTCAAGATCTAACAAATATGCATATGACATGACGCCATTTATTCATGTTTCTAATTTCCTTTTTTTGTGTGTAATGTATAGTACGTTTCGAAAAAGAGAGAGAGCAAGGATATGTGACGTCGTCAATATCTCAGAGCAGTAAGTTAATAACGTATTGATATCACATAGCACGCTATTGGTCGCTACCCGGCAACGAAGACTACGTCATGCACCCTTGCCTATCAAGGCGACCTCTTTCATTGCAGCTTTGCATATTTTGAGGTTTTGAATCGGAGCTCCGTAGAATTAAAACGTTCCATGGTGACTCTGTGTGAGTTCTTCATAATAAAGGAAAGAAATAAAAGGAAAGACATTTAATTTTATTTTTTGGCAAATTTTTTACTGTTTTACTAAATTGTAAGTACTTTTAATCTGAACATTTTCCTACATACTTTTTAAATTAGATGTACATTATTACATATATACAGTATGTCCAAAAAAGTATGCAACAAATGGGATTTTTTTTTTATTATTGGTTTATCAAAGAATTTTATTCTTAATGAAAGTTGGCGCATGTACTTGAACTTACAATTAATCTAACAGATTTACTCTAAGGTTAATAACAACAGCACTAACAGCTTGGAAACCCCTCAAGAATAAAGTACTCTTATTTTTAAAGATACGCAGAAATGTTATTAGGAAGAGTAGTTTATAATTTAGATGTGTACCTAAATACAGAATTTCGAGCAAGAACGCTTGATTATAATAATTTGTCATTTTTTGTTGATTTCTGCCTAACCATACGCCACTGACCCACTCAGACTTTATCCGTAATTAGATATAATTTGTTGATTAAATTGCTGCTATGGTAACGGAAACAAACACTTATTATACTAACTGTTTTTCATTTGGGTGTTAACTTTGTGCTGAGCTTTGTTGCACACCATTTCAAGAGCTTTCAAAAGCGAAACAACTTTCGCGGATTAAGTAAAAAAAGGTCCAAAATATTATTGTGATAAAGTATAGTCTAATGCAGAATAATTCTACTGATAAGAAGATATCACAAGATAATATGGTATGTCCCTGTGTGATCCTTTCTTCTTTAGAGAAAACTTAAATTCGCAGAGACACCTGCAGTTCTTGAATAATGAAGTAGAAAACGAGTTGGATAATCTGCCTCTATTAGTTGGGAGGGAAATGTGGTTTCAACAAGACGGTGCCCCCATCCACAACACTCAAGTCGTGGGAGAATAGTTGGACGAAAAATTTAATGGAAAATGGATTGGTAAACACTTTCGACATCAATAGCTTCTAAGGTCATCTGATTTGCCCCGCTTGATTTTTTCGTTTGGAGGATTCTTGAAGTAAAGTGTTTATTTTTAGTGGCCTTTTCAAGATTTGGTTACACTAGAAAATGAAATGATACGAAGATCGGTATCACTAATTACTCCGGAAATACTAAGAAAGGTATTGTCAACTTTGGAACATCGCACAATGATATGTATTGAAAGAAATGGAAACCACACTGAACACTGTATTTGCTACTGGTTATTTGACTTAAACAGCAGTAAGGCTAAATTGCTTTTATTCTTTTATTGTTCTAATAGGTGTTCTTTTTGCTTAGATAGAACTTATGGAAAAGTTAACTGTCAAACGAGCTCTCATACTGCGTTGACTGACATTTATGGTCAGTATACTCTGGCAAGTCATCATGAACAGACTCACGCTTTAACAGCACTATCAAATTACTCAAATTTATTTTGAAAACCACTGGTATAGGTTCAACCCACAAGACTATCATCTGCGTCGTTCTTTCGTCGATTGGGTTCAAGAGCAATTGGAAACTGACCCGTTGTTTTATCGCAAAATTGTGTTCAGCGATGAGGCTCCTTTTTAGCTTAAGGTGTTTGTGAATATACAAAATTGCCGGATATGGAGTGGGACTAATCCACAAGAGACCCTACAAACTCCATTTCATCCG
Source organism: Dynastes grantii (assembly GCA_029619325.2). NCBI lineage: Eukaryota > Metazoa > Arthropoda > Insecta > Coleoptera > Scarabaeidae > Dynastes > Dynastes grantii. The sequence continues at coordinate 564,847 of JAROYF020000021.1, read as the reverse complement.
GAAAAATGCAAAGCTTAGTGCGGTTTAGACGCCAGTGGCGTTATTGGCCCTTATTTCTTAAAAGATAAGGCCGGAGTTCGCATTACCGTCAATGGAGATCGTTACCGCAGCATGATTAATGATCTTTTGTTTGAAAATGTGGAGGACGAGATGTGGTTTCAACAGGATGGCGCTACGTGCCATACGATGACGGCAACCATCGACTTATTGAGATCAAAATTTGGCGATAAGTTAATTTCGAGGGATGGACCTATCAATTCGCCTCCAAGGTCTTGCGATTTGACACCTTTCGATTCTTTCCTGTGCGGCTACGTGAAATCACTGGCTTATGTCGATAAACCAGCAAAAATTGACGCCTTGAAAGCCAACATTGTTCGTGTTATACGTGACATAGGGCCAACAGTGCTCGAAAGAATGATTTAAAATTAAACGTCCAGAATACGCTTCGTCAAGAACAGCCGCGATGGCCATATGCCCGAAATCATCTTCAAATGTTAGTGCCATGAATAAATCTTTCAAATCATACCAAAAATTTGATTAGATTATAATTTTTCGTATCATTTTTTTATAATTTAAAGTTCTATCGGGCTTAAAAAAACACCCATTATATATATAAAATAAATTTAAAAAAATCAAATTATACTCAATACACTTATTCCTAAACTAATTGCTATTTTTTTAAAAGTAATTCATGATTTTATACAATTTAGCTTGGTTGCGGATGTGCGTAATCCACGGAGCCGGTAGCATTGTTTAAGTCAATATACTAGGGTGTATCAAATATAAACGGGGCTGATTTTATTTAAAATTCCGGAGGGCCGGAAAACCGACCGCAACTCTCTCGGATCCCTTTAGTATCAAAAGAAACCATGAGCGGGGAGATTATCATCAAGTTTTTGGCCAAGGAGGCGGTGAACCCAATCGAAATTTTGCGGCGATTACAGACACAGTTCGGGGACAACACCCTGTCAAAAACCCGTGTGGTTGCATGGCACAAAAAATTTTCTGGAGGGCGTGTAAACGTTGAGAACGAGAGCCATGATCGCCGCCCAAGGACAAATGTGACCGAGGCCAACATCGAAGTGGTCCGAAATCTCACAGAGGGAAATCGGCGCATAACTCTCTTTGAAATCGTTGCGGAAGTAAACATCAGTTACGGGAGTATCCAACGGAGCGTGACAGATGACTCGGGTGCACCACTACACACCCGAGTCGAAACAGGCGAGTATGGAGTGGAGAAAGAGCGGCGAGAGGGCACCGATGAAGGCAAAGGCAGTTGTGAGCCGGAAAGGTAATGGCAACAGTTTTTTTTTTGATCGGCAAGATGCTTTTCGCGTTGATTTTCTCCACGATCGACGCACAATTAATGCCCCATATTATTGTGAAGTACTGGATGCCGCGAAATTGTCATTTCGAAGGAAAAGGAAGAAGCAATTGGCCAAAATATGTACGCAAAGCTAGAAGAGGACATACCAAATACTAAAATTACATTAATAAATCGTTTGTGTAATCTAATCATAATTTTTGTTTTATTTATTTCCTTTGATTTTTGATAAATTGGCATTTTACCTACCCTGCTTTATATTTTTGGCCATGACTGTATATTTAATGCAATATTAACAGCAAGGTACTTCCCTACCCAATGGAAAGTTGCTGAAATAATTATGTTACCTAAACCAGGCAAAAACCATGTTTTAACATCTTATAGACCCATAAGTCCCCTGCCAATACTTTCAAAGGTGCTTGAAAAAATGCTGCTCGGACGGCTGGAAATAGTCATAACGATCGGATGGAACGATCGAACAAGTCCACAGAGTGGTCAAAAAAGTGTGTAATGATTGAGAACACTCAAGATATTCCACAGCAGCAATTGTGGATGTAAGTCAAGCCTTTGGTAAGGTTTGGCATATGGGACTATGCTACAAATTAAAGAAAGCTTTACCTTATCAATACTATCAGATTTTAAATTCATATCTGGCCAAAAGATACTTTCTAGTAAGACAAAAAGCAATATATACCGATTTATACCCTGTCCATTCCGGAGTACCTCAAGGAAGTGTATTGGGGCCCATATTATACCTAATATACACAGCCGATCTACCAACTACAGATTAAACAACAATTATTACCTTTGCCGATGATATGGCCGTACTGGCTTCTCATAAAAATTCATTAGTAGCACCAAGAAATCTTCAAAATAGTTCAAACAAGATCCAAATTTGGTTTTAAAAATGGAAAATTAAAGCAAACGAAGAGAAGTCAGTGCAAACAACATTTACAACTAAAAGAGATACTTGTCCACCGGTCTATTTAAATAACCAACAGTTGCGACAGGCCGATAGGTCAAATCTCGCCATTCATTAGATAGGCGTCTTACATGTCAGAGGCATATATTAAGTAAAAAAAAAACAACTTGGTCTTAGATTGCAAGAAATGTACTGGCTAATAGGTATAAAATCCCAACTATCTTTAGAAAACAAGTTACTAGTACATAAATCCATCTTTAAGCCTATCTGGGCATATGGTGTACAACTTTGGTCTACAGCCAGTAACTCTCATTTGGAAATACTTCAAAGATTCCAAAATAAAGTTTTGAGAATAATAACCAATGCACCGTGGTATGTTTCAAATGCAAGAATCCGAAGATTTACACGTATCTTCTATCAAAGATGAAGCGAAAAGATTAACAGAAAAATATAGAGACAGAATCAGAGTTCACCCGAATGACCTTGCGAGTGCTTTATTTAAAACGATATAAAACAACAGACATCCTTGATGGATTCGAATGAGTGCTAACGTTAGTATGAATGTTTCAAAATGTACAAATGTAGACGTTTCAATGTTTCATTCTTCTGCATGACAACGCTAGGCCTCATGTGGCTAACGATGCTAAAAGTGGATGGATTAGGATGGGAAACGCTGGAACATCCATCCTATAGTCCAGGACTTGTCATCTTGTGACTTTCATCTTTTTGGACCCCTCAAAGAAGCACTTGGAGACGATGATGGAATAAAAAAGCTCCCAATCCGATGGGGAAAATGTATTTCTAGGGCGGGAGAGTATGTAGAAAAATAATATATATTTGTAAGCTTAGTTAAATAAAGTTAGAATTAAAAAAAAAAAACGAGTCCCGTTTATATTTGACACATCCTCGTAGAATTTTGTGAGTGAAGACCATTTTTATTTCTTCCCTTTATTAACTCCGTAGTACTCTCTTATAGGATTATTTCAGAAGCTCTGACTCAAATAGTTTCAAAATTAGACGCAAATCCATTTTATTACTAAAATGCTTGCTTCTCTTTTCGAAATATCTATCGCTAGTATTGGCTAAAACATAATATTTGTTAATTACATTTTTTCCCATTCTCTTAACTGTAAGTAGTAACTTTATTCATAATAATAAAGCGATAAGGTTAGGCACATATATATTTACACGTATAAATTGGAATGTAAGCTTCTTCTCTCTTCTATCTTCTTCTTTATTCTTCTTTTCGTATTATAGGTAGTCAAATTTAGCATGGCCGGTCAACCTTACACAGAATGAAATGACAACAACTGCATTAAATACGGATGAAACGCTTAAATTGGGTTATTTGTCATTTGTGAACATTTATCAGTTTCTACAAGGTTATTGCTTTAGCAATGAAAGCTAGAGACTTTAAATTTTTGATTCATTTTACAATTTAATATTTGTTATTTTATTGAATGGTCTTGAACCATTGTCAAGGTTCTTTTCGATACGTAATCTTTTACGAATTTCAATTACGAAAATTACTTCTAGTTATTAATAATTTATTACAATTAAATTATTCATTGTTATTGTCTCCTCACATTGCATTTGATTCCATCAATACCATCAGGAGCTATATTAGCGTTGTTTTGGTTACTGTTGTGGTCATCTGGTCATGTGGTCTTCTTCTCTTTTTTCCCTTTACATTATCGATTATTTTACATAAGACAATTGTTTTGTCATATTTGATCTGTTTATTCGCCTAGTAAATAAAAGTAACAGAAATATTCACCAATCCAACAGCCATTGACTGTTAGACATTGATCTGTAAATAAAATTATACTGGTCACTGCTAATAATTAGTTGTCAAAATTCATCATAACGTCCATAAAACTCGTCCTCATACATACATTACTTTGGAATATAATTTAATTAAGATTTGCCATTATCAAGATACAAAATGCGGTATATGGGACTTGGAATACTAAGAAGAGGATGTTACTTTTGTGATTTTGGACTTACATGCTATCATCTATAAATGTTATGAAATTAAAAGATAACAAACATAGGAAATATTTTTAAAAGTGATATTAAACTTTAAAAAAGTGAATAACAACAGTGAGAACATAGCAGCAAAACTCGCAGCAGTAAAGGAGGAGAAAATTAGATACGGACTATTTATTCGTAATTGTCAAAATTCAGAATTTCAACTTACGAGGAAAGTTACCCAATCTACACTTCCAGAATTGAATCTGTTTCGGCTGAGAAATGGTTTCAGAGGGCGAAATCCGGGGTTTCTGTGTTTCTCGTTAATTATTCCCTACTAGATGCTTATAAAAATTATCGATCCATATAGGGATTTAACATTTTTAAAGGGCTATCGAAATATATTAAACTTAATGCAATACGGGCTTAATGGCAGTACCCCCCCTCATATGTACGGAAAGGTGTTTATCTGATTTTGTGGCGATTATATTAACTTGGGTATACCATTCGAACTGAACTTATGCTTTTTTGCTTTAACGTCTTCACTTCACACATACCACATTTGAACCACTTCACTAGAACCATTACCACAATACTAAGAAACAATGGCCAAAAAGAAGTAACCTTACTCTTGGTTTTAAAAATGTTATCTGCGAGCCTTTCGTTAAATTAGAAAAAAAATTCTGCTGCCACCTCTTCATATGAAGTTAGGAGTGATGAAAAACTTCGTAAAAGCGTTGAACAAAGATCGTGAATGTTTTCTTTATTTAAAAAGCAAATTTCTCCGAATAAGCAAAGCTGAAATAAAAGTGGAAATATATTTGTGGGGCCCCAAATCAGGGAACTAATGAAAAATTTTCGACAACACCTTAGATGAAAGAGAAGCACCTGCTTGGCAGTCCTTCAAAGCTGTGGCAACATACCTTCTCGGGAATAAAAAGAACGAAAACTATAAACAGCAGGTTGACGAACTGCTGCAAAATTAAAAAGATTTGGAAGCAAATATGGTTCTGAAGATTCATTTCCTCCATTCCCATCTGGACTTCTTTCCAGATAACCTTGGTGACGTGAGCATGAACAAATTGAATCGAGCTACAAAGGAAATAAGAACGAAAGAGCCGAGTCAGCAATGAAATGCAGAGGAAAGTCCAGTAGAAATATGTTTTGTAAATAAATTACGCTATATTGTGTACCTACGTTATTCCTTAAAAAAAATTCCTGAATTTTTGAAAGCGTTTTACTCAGAAACCTTACATGCTGGGATAATTTGGAAAACAGATTCGGAATTAGCAGGAAAATCCTATAAGAATCACCTCCTTTAGTTAATGTAACAATCAAGAAGTTGTTTTTGAAAGATATGCAAGACAATTGCTAATATTCCCTTATCACAATATCCTAAAATAAAATACTACTACTTTGATTAATAGAGCTAGATCAATACATTTATGTGGTGATACTGAATACTTAAACCTGTTATTATTTGATTGATTTGATTGCTTTTCCTACCAAAGCAGGGCTGGTCTTTACATCCCTAACACTGAGTCTTAATAGCCTATTGTATTATTCCTGCTTCGGTTTTATTTTACTTGAACAGGTTAGTTCCCGCAATCAGGTTTAAGAGCCTATGTAGTAAATCTTTCTCGGTTGGTAGTTCAATTGCGCTTCGCATAGCGAATCTGCGTTGAGCTAGCGCTGCACATTCGAAAATAATATGAGGGTTGTTTCCTCCTCTTCATTGCAAAGTCTACATACGGGTTCATCTTTGTGGATCCCCATCTTATACAAGTGGCCTCTCAAACAGCCATGTCCTGTTAATAGACATGTTGCTGCCCTAAGCTGTATCTTGCTTAATTCAAGCAGGTCAGCAGTCAGATGTTGCGACGGTCTTCCCATCATCCGTTTGCTGTGCTTTTGTCCAGCTGCATGTTTCCAATTTAATTGGTGTTGTGTTATGATCCACTCATTAATTGTACCACGTACTGCACTCTTGGTAATACCTGGATCCGCTTCAGGGCCTATATAATTAATTTTTGAACCTTTCCTTGCTAGCTGATCTGCAATTTCATTGCTCGCTATGCCCCTGTGCCGTGGCACCGACACCAGTGCGACCTTCTTGTGTTTAGACAGAACCATTAGGATTTGCAGGCACTCCCATACCAGCTTGGAGGTTATATGATAAGATGCTAGTGCCTTTAAGGCTGCCTGACTGTCAGAGAGAATGCAAATCATCTTACCCTGCGGTCGCCGACGCAGACCCTCCCACGCGCAGGTTTGTATAGCATATATTTCTGTTTGAAATACCGTGGTGTATCGCCCAAGTGGTACACATACTTTGTATCCCTGGTTTTCCTCATATACACGAACGCCAGATGTAGTGTTTGTTTTGGACCGATCTGTGTACCAGACTAGGGTTTTTAGTTTTCTCCCCTAAACCTGTTATTATTATTGTTATTATTATATAACCTACTAATAGATATTGTTTGTCCGTTTTAAGAAACCTCGATTTTCAAAACCTGATTTCACCCTCCAAAATTGTTTTTGATCCAAAACGGAAAGCGGTATTTTACATGGTCCTATAAGGTCTACAAACCATCAAAGTTTCATTCAATTCTGGAAGTGCGAATTGGGCACCTTTCCTTGTTGGTTACTTTTGGGGTTATTGTAGATATTTGTGCAAGAGATTTTGTAAAGCAATATAATTTTATCTTATTAATATATCTTATTGAATTTAAGATGATAAATTTCTTTATTTCGTTTTACTTAGCAAAATAAGAACCCATTTCATTGCAATATATTGTACATAATACTCCAAAAAATATATATTTATATCATGCCACGCTAAATTTGATGACCTATACACACTAGTTCATATTATATCCTCTATTTATCCTAATTTTTTTTAGGTTTCCAAGACTAGATTATGTATTGTAAGTATGTAATTATCCATGGTACATAACATGTAGCTCTTCTCTTCAAGGTAATATTACATTTATATAATATGTATATATATAATTTATTTAACAACGAATATCACAATGTTAAAATTATCAAAAAACTACAGTACATATATATGTATATATATAATGGTACATAATATACAGGATATACTTACGAATTTCTCGTTTCACATTCTTTGTACATACATTTTCCCCTATTTTACAAGTTATTTAAGTTTATTTTAAAAGTTATGCATTACCGTTATTATTTAAGTACATCTCTCTTATTACAAATATTAGGAAGTTATATGTTCTATGTATTCTACGTAATTTCCTCCTAAAGGGATTCTTTTATTGGACGAATTGTTATTGTTTATTTATTTCAAGAAAGCCGCTAATAATAATATTCCTAAATGATCCTTCTGACCTATCTTATTTATTTTCCAATGAAAATGTTGAAAAAAATGGAAAATATGAACGAAGGATCATGAAGGAATACGTTTCAGGTTGATTTCACCATAATTTTAATTATTTTCCTGTCGGTAATTATTATAAAAACAATTTTCTGTTTTTGTTTAAACGCTGAAAGCGAATTATTGATCTACGAAATGTTTCCCGTAAGTTACAATTACGGCCATCTAGCGGAGTGGTACCAATATATAAATAGAAACCTGTATATAGAAATCTGCATACAGTCTAAATAATAAATATTTAAAATATACAGGATGTCCCATGACATGAGTATCCCAGCTTAAAGATGTGTTGTCCAAACAATTTCAAGTCAGAAATGTCTAATAAACATATGCCCGAAACTCAATCGTAACTGAGCTAGGGTAATTTGAAATTTGCATAAATATCAGGTAAAATCTCATTGAAAATCAGTTAAAAAGAAGTTGCTTTATCGCATTAATTGTTTAAAATGTCCACCCAATTGCTATATACACATTCGAGCTCTTCTCAGAACGGAGGAGGTAGCCCTGCTAATAGTCTCAGGATCAGCAGGAATATTTTCTACGGCATCCATATTCCTGTTTTCAGGATTTTCTACATAAACATAAAGACCTTTTTTCTTAAAAATGAGATTCCCTAACAGCGGTACCTATACCTGCATTGGTAGGGTTTCCTAGAACTTCAAATGCTTGTATCTTAGTTACGATAAAATTTTGGTCATATGTTTATACTTTTTTGATTTGAAATTGCTTGAAAAACCTAGCCTTATGCCGTAGCGATTAAGTCATGGAACACCCGGTATTTTGAACCAAAGTAAACGTTTTCTACTAAATTTCCACTAGATGCACATAAAAAGAATAATTTTTTTGCTTAAAATTATACTTCTTATAAAAAAAAATTGTAAACCTTTATTCTTGCTTTTTGTTCTGGTTGAATTCACAGAAGAAATAAGATTTTTAATTTCAAGTCGCAATACAGTTTTTCGAATTTTTAATAATCGACATTTATCTACAAATTATTTACCGAATATGCATAGTGACCTACAGTTATCTCCAAAAAAATAATCTTATTTGCCTCTAAAATTATGTTTATGTTTATTATAATATATTCAAGAAAATCATAATTAATTAAATAAAAACAACCGGCTCAGGCCATAATTTAATCTTTTGCCACAGGAAATACCTCGAAAAAAATTTTATCGAAATTAAATTAACTGTTCTTTTCTTGGTTCATTCCTCGCAGGAGATATTATTCTTTTGGAGACAGCTGTAGGATTCCGACTAGGACCTTGAGAAAAAGATCAAAATATATTCGAAGTGTTGGACGTAAGCCTTAACGATTCTACTAATGTAAACTATTAGCTACTGAATGAAAAATCCTGTCCCGTCTTCCCAATCCTCATAGGTTGGGCCGAAGGAATCGTTGAAGAATTGATCCAGCTCCTTGTAAAGATGCAACAAGGACCTTTTGCTGAACCTGTATGCTTCGTCCGGGTAGACCTGTTTGATCAAAGAATTGATAAAAGTGTTTCCAAATCCTGTAGAATTGATGTAATGATGTAATGTGTTTTTAAGCAAAATAAGAAATGGTAACCTCTCTCTAAGCATGTCTAATTTCGGTTGTAAAGCTGTAGTTCTGTTTAAATTTAAAATATAACATCCATTCAATCTAAAGGGCGTTTGTAATGATAGACAACAATGTTTATGGCAATCTAATTAGTATCTACAACAAACAACATCGAAACGCGCGTCCATAGATGGTGGATAGGTGATGGCATTACGTTTCAATAAATTAATTAACCTATGGCGGTTTAAGCCAGTAGTTGGGGCTACTGTCGCGTCAGAATTTGTAGCAATACGATTTGTTCAGTTCTGTAGAGGAGTTTGCAGTAATTTACTCGACAAATGTACAAATGAGGATATCTAATTGGATTTCCTCATGCGTACATGGAAACATTATTTAAAGTAATCTGAAAAAAAACTGTAACAAGATATAGATCGAACCTGAATCACATTACACATTGACCCGTAATTTGTTTGCGCAAAACGTAATTGTAAATGAGCTCTAACAATTTAAAAACGCAGCTCTATTTTACACGGCCCTTTTTTATTGCTTAATGTTGAATCAAAGGTTTGAGCAATAAAAGAGCACATTCACTGTTAGTGGTACTTGGCTGAAGACTTGATCAAGAGGAATCCACTACTCCATCAAAGCACTTTCTAGAGTTGATCCTCTGATTAACCTGCTTAAATTGGTGAAATCTACTTCATAAAATGTAAGCTTAACCCTTAGAAAAGTTAGAGAAAATGAAAACAGGCCACTCGTTAATAAATGATTTTTGTAAAAAAAAAAGGAATTTCCATATTTGCATGTAGACTTCTTAGTAAGTTAATAAAATCATGACCAAGGGCATACGGCAACATTTCCAAAGGTGTGTTAGAAAATCAATGAGACTGATTTTTTATTTACCAACATTTTTTTCAAATAATATTATCCCCTCCAAAGTAGGTCCCTTGGGCAGCTATACACCGGCGGAGTCCTTATTCCCAGTCTTGGTAGCAGCGCTGGAAGGCTTCAGCCGGTATGGCCTTTAGCATGTCCGTCATATTCTTTTGGATGTTCTCCAAAGCCCCAAAATGACGTCCTTTTAAGACACTTTTTAGTTTGGGGAAAATGAAAAAGTCGCAAGGACTGAGATCATGTGAATAGGGGGGATGAGGAACCACAGGAATGCCTTTTGATGTCAAAAACTCCGTGATGGAGATGGCCGTATGACATGGGGCGTTGTCATGATGGAGCATCCACTTGTCTGCAATGCCTGGTCTCACACGAATCACCCTTCTTCTGAATCTTTCAAGGACACCCTTGTAAAAAACTTGGTTGACAGTTTGCCCTGGAGGTGCAAATTCTTTGGGAAAAGGTGCCCCCACTGTCAAAGAAGCAAATCAGCATTGATTTGATCTTTGATTTGCTCATTCGAGCTTTCTTCGATCGGGGAGAATTTTCAGTGTATCACTTCTGGCTTTGCCGCTTTGTCTCAGGGTCGTATTAAAAAATTCAAGTTTCATCACCTGTGATCACACGAGTGAAGAAATCGGCGTCTTTGGCAATTCTTTCAAGAAGATCAAGGCACACGTCTTTTTAATTCTTTTGTCAATTGTAAGTTTTTGGGACCCTTTTGGCACAGACCTTTCGTATGTATTGATGAACGATGAAACTATTTAATTGTAATTGGTCACTTATCATCCTTATTGTTAAACGACGCTCTGACCTCACAAGAGCTCTCACACGTTCGATGTTTTCATTGGTTTTTAAAGTTAAATGCCTCCCTGAGCGAGGTTCATCTTCCACCAGTTCTCACCCACCCATAAATGATTTGTCCTAGCGCAAAACTTGTGCCCTTGATAAGCAATGTTCCCCACAGGCCTGCTTCAACTTTTCAAAAGTTGCACTCGCGCATTCCTCAAGTTTGACACAAAACTTAATGGCATAACGTTGCTCCAAATACCGCTGTTTCATTCTGTGTGACACACAACACAAACACAACTTCGCTGATAATGCTCTCAAAAATCACGTGGTGACAGTAGGAAGTTCAAACTCGGACTGAGCGTCTGGAGCGGACTAACAAACATGCCTAGTGAGGGAGAACAACTACAGCGTTGCCAGATCGCTCGCAATGGTGCCAGTCTCATTATATTTCTAACACACCTCGTATGTTAAAAAAATGTCATTAGGATCTAGATGTGTGAAGAGAATGTTTGTTCAATAGAAATCCTTAGACTTTGTTGGTCAAAATGTGATAAAAATGATGCCAGGTTAACGTAGAGAAGCTTGTCCAACTGAACCTGCAAATTTAGGTCGTTCTTATGGAAAGCTGGGTGAAATAGCAATTTTTGCTGGTACAAAATCATTAAATAAAAATGTTCAAATCAATCGAAATAGGTATATCAAAGTAATGAGGCAACCTTGTCCAAATACTTGACTGGCAAAAACTAAACGTTGAATTTAGTCAAAAAGTTCCAAAAACTTGGAGCAATTTTGAAAATCAAGTAAAGTAAACATGTTTTGGGGAAATGAAATAGTAAGAAAGGGGAAAAGACAAGCGAAACATTGTCGCTCAACTGTTCAATCAAAGTTTTGAGCGATGAAAAACACTAATTGTTAATAGGATTTCATTGATATGGAATATTAGTCAGAGGAAATAGATTTATGAATTCTGCTTCAGAAAATGTATGTTTAAACTTCAGCAAGATCAAATGCTTTAAGGGAGACTGTTCTGAAGATAAAAGCAGAGGTCTAGTTCTGAATTTATAAGAAATGTAAGAAAATCCACTTTGATTTAAAAAAGTTCGTCTAAAGAGTAAAACCAATAAATAAATCAATTCTAAAGAGAACTGACTTTGAGCGAAATTACGAATTTTAAGAAAAGAGCGCTATCGAAAATTTTTGGAAATAAACGCTATACCATCTGGAATGAAAATAATCGGCGACTATTTTATATTTCAACATGATAATGATTCGAAACACACTTCTAAACTGTGCCGCAAATATCTAGAATCGGTGGAATGCCAAAGCAATATCAACATAATGAAATAGCCTCCTCAAAACCCAGAGGCTAACCGCATAGAGTTTTTGTGGGAGGAACTCGATAGGTTAATGAAAATAAATTTTCAAGGAATCATTGTGGAAACAACTACAAGAAGTCTGGCTTAAATTAGAACCCGCTACTTTGACGAAATTGATGGAAAGCATGCCGCAAGTGTGTGTCGCAATTATTAATAGTTGAGATGGACATTTCCATCAAACGAAGATTTTCTTGTGTCAAATACATTTTATAATTGAATAAATTCTATCAATTTCCTTGTTTTAAGAAGATTTTATACAATTTGTTTTCCAATTTACACTTCCTTTATTTCTACGTATTACTTTGGGTGGGCAAATAATGATGGCCGGAAGTGTATGTATCCATTTGATGGTACAAAATCATTGAACAATTGAATAGATCAAGGTAATGAGCCAAACCTGTAGAGACGACCTGAGAAACAAACTAAATGTTGAATTTACTGAAAGAACTTCAGAAAACTTCAGGAAACGTATTTTTCTGACTACAAAACAATAGAAACAAGGAAAGCCAAACAAAACACTACAAACAATAATTACCAACTGTTGGAACATAACGTCCTGTTCGATGAGAGATCGGGCGAATTTCATGGAATGTTGCGGTTTCACCGTCGTATCCGAGGTCCCATGCACCAGCAGATAATGCTTGCCTTTGATGTTGCCGGCCCTCTTGGTCAGGTCGGCCTTCTCGTATTCGAGGAACTGTTGCGAGGGGAAGCCGAGGTAGCGTTCTGTGAAGAAAGAATCTGAAAAGGAAAGTATTGGGGGATGATATTTTAAAACAGATACTTGTTTGAAAATAAGAAGTATAGTAACAATAGCCAGAGGTAATGTAATTTCTTTCTTAGCCGTTCTTGTAATTGGTTTGAAAATTGAATCTTGATTTTTGCGGTTTTGTTGATACAAATTTCTCAAGGGTTCATAAAATTAAACATTTTTTGACGTTTCGACAATTTTTTGTCTTCTTCAGAAATGTATGTTTTATTTTTTTTAACTGTCAATTATTTAGTCTTCCATTATATGTATATATATATTTTTTTGTATTGCTTACATAAAACATGTCAATAAATACAACGCTTTATTTTTTTGACAATAAAATTTTACAGGTTACATTGCTTAATTTTATATAATTAAAATAATTGTTGAAACAGTTCACTAAAACCCTTACCACAACACTTAATTCGTACTGGACGCACGTTTCGATAGCCAAGCTATCATCATCAGCAGCAAGACTGAATTAACAAGCTAATGATAGCTTGGCTATCGAAACGTGCGTCCAGTACGAATTAAGTGTTGTGGTAAGGGTTTTAGTGAACTGTTTCAGTGTTCCAGTGCCACAGTTTTAGAGTATCCGTTTAAAATAATTGTTATTAATATGCAGTCAGCTATTGAAAAGGCGAATGCGAAGATCTCGATTCCTAGCAAAGCAACACACACGAAAACTTTTTGTTTAAATGTAAATACAACAATAAATTCTGGATGATCCTTCGATGTCATTTTTATCATTGACAGCATTTTTATGTTTGTTGATTTCAATGCTTTCTAGTATACATTTTGCTTTGTTATTAACTTCTTTATTGAGTATAGATACATTGTCAAAATTAAAAGTTTATCTCGTATTCATTGTATGTTTTCTTTTTAAAGCAGTAATGTAGTTTTGGTGCTTATGACTTTTTATCCCATCAGTTAAATGTTGTAATATTTGTCCAATGTAGACACAATTACAGTTATTACATGGGATTTTGTAAACTACATGGGTTTGTTTAGTTTTTGGAGGAAGTTAGAAATAATAACGGAATAAGAACGCTTGATTTCTGCATACTACAAGATTTAATAATTAATAATACGTTCTTCCGACATAAATATAATCATAAATTCACAAGAGAAGTAGCTAGCAGAAATTGCCCCGGTTTCCCCTATACCTTTTAACAATTTTTTTGTCGACGTATTTTTGTAGCTATATATTATAACAATTTGGACATACTACAGTCTGTTTAAAGTTATCGGCGCACTATACCTAACTTCGATGTTATGAATATTGTTAAAGTCAGGTTACAACCTCGAGATCGAAACCTAACCTAACTTAACCAGATTCACTTTACAGGCTCCTAGGAAATGTACGTAATCTCGAAGAAATTTGAAGGAAATCTGTAAGATTTAAAGTTCACCGTTTTTGTTCGCGACCACGTAGATCTTTAGGAAGGCCTTGATATCACTTTAACGTAATGGAGGAAGTTAATGGTATTTTAGGGAGCTAGGGTTTATTTACAGGAATAAAAGGACCACATCTCAGTGTGTATTAACTCCTTGAGTTTGGTTTATTCCTCCCGACTCACCCTGTACAAAATCTTTTTCATATAACCCATTAATAATGCTTCTACATAGAAGCATTATTTCACACAAGGCTGTATATACAGATCGTATATATTAAGTTTAGCCAAGGTGAATATATTGGAAGTACAAATTATTAAAATGTTATTATGTAATTCCCCGAACAGTTAGAGGAGTTTTATATTTCCCACGGAAATTTTGATAAAATATCGATAGATTACTTACTATACAAATACCAATTCGTAATTGGAGCTATGCTGACTGAGCAATTAATAACCTGGTTGATATCTTGCATAAGCATCATGGCTGATACGTATCCACCGTAACCATGACCTACTACGCATATTTTTGTCTTGTCGATGAACTTGAGTTCCTCTCTCAAATAGGTGAGGACCGCCAGTTGGTCCTGAACTTCAACAGATCCGATTCTACATAAAAGAACATCATTCGTAACATAGAAAAGGGATACATCTAAATTTACTTACTTATTTAATATTTCTCTTCGCATTTTCTCACCTTGGAAACCGGATCCTCTTACGTCAATTTGGATAACCACGTAATTTCTGGTGCTGGCCAAGTACCAAGGCCACGATACGTCCCACTGGGATGTCACCAGTTGAGTGCCGGGTTTGGAATCTCTAAGGAAAAGGATTGATATAACTTTTGGTACAAAGAAATTGACATTGAGACAATTTTCAAACATAATCAGAAACAGGAATTCTCGATTTATGCTTCCACTTCGAGGGTAGTTCGAGAAGTTTCAACGTTCAACATGAAGATGGCGTTACTCGTCAAAAATATTCTAATAATGTAATTGCACATGATACTTAAAAATGTCATCAATGTTAGTGATTCTGTAAAACTGGAAAAATTCGAATATCGAGGTGTCATTCAATTCTTGCATTTGAAAGCCAATATGTCTACGAAAATTGAAGCCGAGATGTATGCTGTTTACGGGAATTATTTGCCACAATGACATTTTGGGCAGGTGAATTTAAACGTGGCCGTACCAGCTTGGTTAACGATGAACGTTCGAGGCATCCAAACACTTCAGCCACTATCGATAATATCGGTAAAGCTCACCATATGGTGCTAGACGACCGTTGAATTAAGGTTAGAGGGATAGGAGAGGCTGTGAGCTCCTGGAACTCCTGGAATTCTGCCTGGACAACGGCCTAACTATTATGAACACGCAATTTCAACACAAGAAAATACATATGGTAACAAGAGAAGTTAAGTCAAGAGAAGAACAATCACTTATTGGCTACACAGTAGCATAGAATACAGAAAAGAAAAGAATAAAAGATGTTATAGTGAAGAGGAGCTTCGAAATAGGGAGTGACCACTACATCCTGGAAACAATAATAACCCAAAAATCGAAAGAAATGAAACGCAAGAAAGGCACCACAGGAAGATACAAAGAAAAGGCAAAAATATACAAGTTAACGCAAGAAGAGATGAGAGAAAGGTATAGGGAAGAATTGGAAAAAGAAATGGAGACTAAGGGCGAAGCAACAGGAGACCTAGAAGAAGAATGGGAATCTTTTAAAAACGCAATGATTGAGACAACAAAGAAAGTCTGCGGAATCACAAAAATGAACAAAAATAGGAAACAAACCGCATGATGGAACGACGAGGTAAAGAAAGAAGTGAAAGAAAAGAAGGAACTATGGAAAAGGTAAAATACAAAATTCAAGAAACTACAAAAATCAAAGAACGAAAGTTAGGGAAATAATCAAAAAGGAGAAAGAGAAAAGCTGGAACAAATTCGGCAGAAAAATTGAGGAAAACGGCAAAGAAAATACAAAACTATTCTACAGAACACTGAAAAACCTGAAAAGCAACAAAGAAATAAACCTAAAACATGTTATGAACAAAGAAGGCGAAATGCTAACGGACGAAGGGGAAATGGAAAGACGGGAAATACAACAATAGACGGGAAAGAAGAAACAAGGAACGAAGACGGAAACCCAGAGGTCAGAAAGGAGGAAGAACTAGACGAAGCGATAAGAAAAATAAAGATAGGGAAAGGCCCTGGGATGCGACGAAGGAAACCCAGAGATGAGAAAGGAAGAACAGCTAAAGAAAAATTATTACAAATCCTTAACCAAACATGGAAAGAAAAGAAAATACCGAAGGAGCGGACAAACGCAATAATAGTACCCATACATAAACGCGGAAATAAAAGAGAATGCCAAGAACTATAGGGGTTTATCACTACAATCCGTAGGATTAAAATAATAATAGGGAAAAGAATAAGTTCGAAAATAGAACACAAGCTAGGAGATATACAGAGCAGTTTCAGGAAAGGATGTAATACATAGAATCACGTATTCACAATGCAACAAATAATTGAGAAAGCAATAAGGAAGGATAGAGAGATATACTTAAGCTACATAGACATGGAAAAGGCTTTCGACTCGATACAAAGAGGGAACATATGGAGCGGTTTACATAATAAACAAGTGAGAAAAGAAACAATTGAACCAGCAAAATGTATATATAGAAACACATCAAACCAAGTAAGAATGTACAATATGACATCGGAAAAAATTGAAACAACAAAAGGAGTAAGGCAAGGAAGAAGCTTAAGCCCAATTCTTTTTATAAATACTATAGATGAAATAGTGGGGAATATCAGAAAGGCATTAAAAAAATACTACATCGAGTGCAATCGGTGGACGCAAAGATGTGCATTTTTGTTGGTTACATAGTTATGATGGAAGACATCACAGAAAAACCTAAACACAATCTAGAGGCATGGAACGAGGTAGCAAAGAAGTACAACCTAAACGTTAATAGAGAAAACACCCAGATCATGAAAATTACAAGAAGAAAGGAAGAAACAACAGAAGCAGAAATAGAATTACAACACCAAAAGATAACACAAACAAACAAGTACAAATACCTGGGAACAGTAATAAACAGCAGAAGAGACATAGAAGATGACATCAACAACAAATTGGCAAGCATGGGGAAATTATATCAGGCACTGAACAGAGGATTCCTAAATAATTAGGAAGTTTCGATCGGGACAAAAATGACCATATACAAAATCATATACTTACCAACACTCACATACGGAGCAGAAAACTGGGTTTTAAGCAAATAACAGCGAAGTAGACTAGAGGCGGCAGAGATGAGGTTGTTGAGAAGAATTATAGGAGTGAAAAGAATAGACAGAGTGAGAAACTCAGAAATAGGAGAAAGGCTGCAAAGTAGGCTCCTACTCGAAATAATAAAAGAAAAGAAAAAATGGCATGGTTTGGACACTTATTGAGAATAGACGAAGGGAGGCAAGTAAAAACAGCTTGGGATGGAAAAACGACGGGAAAGAACAGAAGAAGCAGACCGGGTAAAACGGGGAACCAGGACATCACTCACACAATACTAAGAGAAAAAGGAAAGACTTGGCGGGAAGCAGCACAAATGGCACTGGACGGGAAGGAGTGGAAAAGGGATACAAGGAAGTATGCCAACCTCGACACCTCAGGGTACAAGAGGAACGATTATGTTATGTTATGTTATAAACATTTCCAGAGCCCTGTTGAAGCAATTTAAGCGAAACAAGTCAGAGTTTTGGCGTCGATTAATAACTGTAGATGAAACGTGGGTACACAGCCGACACAGTGGACAGCAAAGGGTGAATCGGCTCGGAAGAAGGGGAAGACTGTTCCATTGGCCGGAAAGGTAATGACGACCGAAGATAACGCACGGTCACACACATCGGTGGCCGCCATGGCAAAAATTCACAAATTAGGATTCGAATTGACAGACCACCCACCCTATTCAACAGATCTGGCCCCCAGCGACTTCTTGCTGTTTTCTAGGATTAAAATTTCGCTCGGAGGACAGAGATGTTCATCGAATGAGGGGGCCATCACATGCATATTTTGCAGAACAGGATTTAAAAGGAAGGATCATCGCTGGGGAAAATGTATAGACTTACAAGGAGACATGTTGAGAAATAAAACTAAATTTGTTTCTGTGTTAGACTGGAAACTTTTCATCTGGCATAAGATCAACGTATTGTTGAGAGATTAATTTCTCTGAAGCTACTACGAGATCTGGTATGTCATCAAGACTAATTCCACCCCAAACTGTCACATACCCACCATTAATTTTTTCGAATTTTTTACGATAGTTGCAGAACTAGCCTCGTATTATACTATCCATAAAAGAAGGACTTCTTGTTTTATAACTAATCTTTAATTAGCAAATTTAACAGTAATTTTTTTATTAATTTGTAAACATTAACCGTTCACAACTTAGAAAATCAAAGGAGTCTTTATACTTACACCAGCAATATCGTCGGAAAAGCAATCTCTTCATACTCCCTCAAAATAGGCGGCAGATACAACCGAACCTGAGCAATATACTCTCCTTCTATAGTGACCGATATCCTCTTAATTTGGGGTGCGGCGAAACCTCGAATATCGTTCCTGAGGGTGCTACCCGAACTAAGCACCATTACCCTGTAGTTGGTATTAGTTTCTACCAGGAAAATAACCGGAACATCCGGTCCTAAACATTCCTGAATGTAGTACTTGTAGAAATGGCTGAATATGACGTTGTTGTACTCGCATTGGTAGTGGGAAAGCATCGATAAGTTATAGAGGGTTTCGTTGAGAGGGCTATCTGAGATGACGGTGTCGTAGGTCCTGTTGATGTCGATATGCGGCTTGCAGGTGAGACAGGTCCAAGGTTGAGTGGAATTGTAGTCGCCTACTTTGAAAAGGTGTCGAACTCCAGGTTCTTTCTCGTTTGTCGCTATCGCGTAGCTAGATTTTGGGGAAAGAAATGATGAGCTTTAAAGTGTGTTTAAATCGACTGGAGGTAAGTAATTTTTTAAAATGAAACACCTTGTATAATACTGCGATTTTAGATGCCTCTCTACAATTCATATCTACATTTATTAACACTTCCTACACCTATCTAGCTTGGTTTTTAAGATAATTGAAATGATTTGAGATTTTTACGAAATTCTTTCTTTAACGCCCGATATTTTGAACGTCTTACATACGTACTAGAGCGGTGATTCAAAGAGTTTTCAGCAGTACATCGAATTTTGTTTATATCGATTAGATTCTGCAAGATGGCCATTAAAGACCATGCCAAGTTTGAAGCAAATTATTCCAATGTTTGTACGTGGAATATCTTGTATATTTTTACGGAATTTACACCTAAAATGCCTTCTTTAGTAAATTAAATATAGAACAACGCAAACAAGTTTTTCGTTGCATTAAGAAAATCACCCAAAAAGTTTTTTATAAACAGTTCTGTTTAGTAAAATTGCCTAATTTTGTAAACAATTTTCTTATGTGTGTTCTTATTTTTATTGCTGAAAAAACTTACTGTGCGATTCTATAAATAAATCTACTCGTTTTATGCTGAACTCTAATCAATAGAGCAACGCAACTGCGCTGAAAGCCAGTGGCGGACGCATAAAAGTATGCCGAAAATGAACGTTCTACATCTAATGACGTTATATTTGCGTAAGTAAAATAATCTTTCAAATAACTTAACGGTTCTGTTGACGCACCTTCGCAAATTTGTCTTAATGTGCCAAAATCTGAGTCTTTATCTAAAACACTTTCAAACCTTTCTAAAACACAACATTTCTTGCGTCTTCTATCGTGCATAGCTGTGCGTGAACATGTTGCACTATTTGCAAAGATTCCACTAACGACACCGAAGAATTTTGTAGTTTTTCTATCGCATCCGCTAGTCCCACGTAATTGTTCTGAATAATTTCCAAATCTGTTTTAACTTGACTATCCTGAAATTTCAAGCGACTTACCTTGATAGCCGCACCTTCCTTTGGGTCGAATTCTAAAATCACGTTCTTTATATTCTCAAAATATTTAAGATAATAAAATGCAGCCTCTAACCATGTTTTCCAACGAGTAAGGATAGGATGTGGTGGTTCAGGAATACCGGGGCATAGTCTATAAAATTCCCGAATACGTTTTGGGGATTTTACAAACACAGCTTTTGTATGTGCTATTAGAGCGTCTACCTCGGGATAACATTTTCTGATACTATCTGCTACGAGACTGAGAGTATGAATTTTACATGTAATATGCAACAAGTTAACACAATGTTTTTTAAGAGATCGACTTACAGCACGCATGTTTGCGGCACCATCACTTATAAACATCAACAGTTGATTTGTTGAAAGTTCAAACTTTTCCAATGTATTTAACACCAACATTGAAATTACTTCGGCAGTGCATTGTTGTATTCGTCTGGAAGCTAGTAAAATTGAGGGTGACGGTCGATGTGGTTCCATTGTGCGTACCATTACATTAACCACAGAATCTTTTTACGATCTGTTGTTTCGTCCACGCATAACCACAGTTTTTTATCTTGCAACTCCGATTTAATTCTTTTCTCGACATGCTCACGAGCAGACGGCACAACTCTCTGTAATGTTCTCTCACTTGGTAACTTAATGTCCGAATATTCATTCCAAAACGAGACGTATGCTTTCTTCCTTAGTAAATGAAATGGTAAATTACATGCAATAAAGGTAACACATAAATTGAATTTAAATTTGTCATAATCTCGTGTGGAATTTTTTTTTGAAACATGCCCTGCACTATTTACGTGCCGTAGACAATCGCTTTTCGACCAACATATTAAATGTATTTTATACACTACACATTGAATTTTAGCGCCATCACACTTTAAATCAGGCATTTCTGCAATAAATTCTCTTATTGTGTCCAACTTTGGTCGTTTTCGCGACGTAGGAAAAATTTTCAAAACAAACGTAGAACTACGATATAGTATACGACAGCGTAGATGCATACACAACAGATCGGCTTTCGAGTCGCCGTTATACTGACACTTATATCGAATTGTCCCGGCCGTGTTTATTTTGTGTAAACTTTTATGCGTCAGCCACTGGCTTTCAGCACAGTTTGCGTTGCTCTACTAATCAACAGACAGTGTAGATAGTATTGGCACAAAAAGATAACTTTTACATTATTTTCAATTAAGCAAGCGAGGTAATGTATCTGCACGGCATAGGCGCACCCTTCAGTAAGTGCAATACCAAAAAATAAGTAATAAATTGAATAATAATTTAAAAATCCTTTTTTTCCCTTGATTTTAGTGGCTTAATTCTAAATATATTATTGTATGAGTTAGTTAAAACATAACATTTTACGTTTCGACACATTTTATTGTCTTCTTCAGAATGTATATGTCCATAACTGTAACAAGTTAATGAATTCGTTTTTAGTAATACGGTTCTTTGTTTGCTTTTTTGTTTTTTTTGAACTTACAATAGAACATTGTCAACTAACACAACACTTAAAAACATTTTTTTTGGTTTTGTTTTATCAAATAAAACATTAAGACTATTCTACGTTACAATCTTTTGGTTATTTTAAAGATATCTGGATGACTGCCTAGCTTGTATACCAACTGACAAAGTAAATTACTTCCTAGAAAAGTTCAACATGTTCCACCCAAAATTACAATTTACCTTAGAAAACGAACAAAACAATATGATTAATTTCTTAGACCTTATACTAATTCGCGAAAAAACAAAAATATTAACAAAATTATATTGTAAACCTACATCTTCTGGTCGCTATTCAAATTTTCATTCCACCCAAACCTTTGCTTATAAAAGCAATGTTGTTATAGCATTAGCCATCAAATAGACAAGCCCAAAATTTAGACATGAAATTTTAAATAAAATTAAAACTAACTTGAAAAATAACTAAACCCCAGCTTTAACAGAAAGTACATTAAAAAATAAAATCCACGCATTTTACAATTCCAAGCAGATGGTCAAAAACAAAAACAACAACGATAGACCAACAACAAAATATGTCAGCATACTATACGTCCCACAATTATCTGAAAGAATCAACAAAATTTTAATGCCACATGACACTAAAGTTTGCATTTTCCAAAATGAAAAATAAGATACATAAAAATAAATAACCCTATGTAGTGTACAAAATCCCATGTAACAACTATAATGGCGTCTATATTGGATAAGCACGACAACCTTTGAATGATAGGTTAAAAGGTCATAAATATCAAAACGACATTACTGCCTTAAAAAACACAATAAATACTGGACACACTTTCAATTTCGACAATGTTTCTATCCTTAATAAAGAAGTTAATTATAAAGCAAGATGCATACTGGAAATGATACAAATCAACAAACATAAAAATTCAATTAACAACAAAACTGAAATCGAAGGACCATCTAACATTTATTATCTTATTTTGTAATGATTAATTACTCGAACTATTAATTGTATTACATTCAAATTCTGGCCTTGAGAATATTTGACGATAGTAAAATATTTTATAAAAGATTTTTTACACTTATACAAATAAAATTAAATAAATAACATTTCTGAATGTGTGCCGCCTCGCTGGAATCGGAGTATTCGCATTCGCCTTTCCGCCAGCCAACAAAGATGACTAGAATATTTTTAATACTGTCCCCGGCCATTATTACTTGAAACATGTCATAAATTAACCCTTTTACCTGGGAAAATTTCCCCTCCTATTATAGTGATATCCTTGCTTTGAATCCGATCGTTTATAGGGGGACTAGATTATTGTATCAATAAATAAAATACAGAGAAATGATATTTAGAAGAGTAAAGTACGTATATATAAATATTTCAGTTATCAACTTACATTTAGCGAGTTCACATTTTCGAGAATGCATCGATATTTTTTAAAATATTTCGTCATAACCGTATAGAAGCTAAGTTGTGGAGTATCGTTAAGTGTTTTGTGTTGATGTATCGTTATTGCAAAGGTAAAATTGTTATTTATCTCTCTCGTAATAATTAATTATTTGGAATTTGAAAAAAATTGAAATATTTGGGGTTTTTTGTAGAAAATGCGGAAAGATTTAACAAGTACAAAAGCCGCTATACAAGCTCTTTACAAAACAAACAAACATTCACAACGAGAAATTGCAAAATTACAGAAAATATCTCCTTCTTCTGTATCCCTTTTAGCAAAACTTAAAAGAAAGGGGAAT
>JAROYF020000021.1:482065-541162 GCA_029619325.2 Dynastes grantii | reverse complement strand
TTTTAAAAAAATATTTTATAAAAGATTTTTTACACTTATACAAATAAAATTAAATAAATAACATTTCTGAATGTGTGCCGCCTCGCTGGAATCGGAGTATTCGCATTCGCCTTTCCGCCAGCCAACAAAGATGACTAGAATATTTTTTTTAATACTGTCCCTGGCCATATTACTTGAAACATGTCATAAATTAACCCTTTTACCTGGAAATTCCCATCCTATTATAGTGATATCCTTTTGCTTTGAATCCGATCGTTTATAGGGGGACTAGATTATTGTATCAATAAATAAAAATACCAGAGAAATGATATTTAGAAGAGTAAAGTACGTATATATAAATATTTCAGTTATCAACTTACATTTAGCGAGTTCACATTTTCGAGAATGCATCGATATTTTTTAAAATATTTCGTCATAACCGTATAGAAGCTAAGTTGTGGAGTATCGTTAAGTGTTTTGTGTTGATGTATCGTTATTGCAAAGGTAAAATTGTTATTTATCTCTCTCGTATAATTAATTATTTGGAATTTGAAAAAATTGAAATATTTGGGGTTTTTTGAGAAAATGCCCGGGAAAGATTTAACAAGTGATCAAAAAGCCGCTATACAAGCTCTTCTACAATCAAACAAACATTCACAACGAGAAATTGCAAAATTACAGAAAGTATCTCCTTCTTCTGTATCGCCTTTAGCTAGAAACTTAAACGAAGGAGCTAGCACATCGGCACAAAGACGGGAAAAGTGCGGTCGGAAAAGGAAAACTTCGAAGAGATTTGACCGTAAAATTGTTCATCAGGCTTTGAGCAATAGATTTGCTACAATTAAAATGATTCAAAAAAATTTACAAGAGAGAGGAATAGAGATTTCGAGCAGAACTGTCAGGCGCCGATTGCGCGAAAATTGCCTAATGGGCCGAAGACCTGTAAAAAGCCGCGTTTAACAGAAAAAATTAAATCTGTTCGTCTCAATTTTGCAAGAGAATATCGACATTTCACAGACGAGAATTGGAAAAAGGTGAATAACTTAACAACATGATTTTTATTGAATTAATGTTTGCATTATTTAATAGGTTTTCTTTAGTGACGAGTGCTCGCTCTGTGTGTTAGTGCAACGAACAATTTGTTCGTAGACGACCTGGCGAACGTCTCACAGAGTCCACGGTTCTTCGAACTGTAAAATACCCTCCGCAGGTAATGATTTGGGGAGTGATTAGTGGAGGCGGACCCGGCCCTTTGTATTTTGTAGAAGGTACAATGCGTCAAGAGCAGTACATAAATGTGTTAAAAAACACGTTATTACCGTATTTTAAGCCAGGACGTCGCATACCGACAGGGCATATATTTATGCAAGATAATGCTCCTTGCCATGTGGCAAAAAAGTTAAGAAATTCTTTGAAGACAATTACATACCTCTTTTACGTTGGCCCGGAAATTCACCGGACCTCAATCCCATCGAGAACGTATGGAATCGACTAAAAAGTAAGGCATATGAAAGAGAAAACCCTACAAAGGAAATATTAATGAAGAATATAAAGGATGCATGGGAGAGCGATGAAGATATAAAAGAGACAATCATATCTTGCATTGAAAGTATGCCCCGAAGAATTAAGGGTGTTATTAAAAATCATGGGTTATGGACTAAATATTAATTACTTATTTAATATTTACATATGTTACCATATTTTTACAATATATTTTATAAATAAAAAATATAATACATGTATAGTTTATATTTTATTATAAAGAAACTAAAAAAAGGTGTTTCAATTTGGAGGGACTGAAAGTTAAAATAAAAAAGATTTGTAAAATAGTTTTTAATGTTTTATTTGATAAAAAAAACCCAAAAAAAATTTTTTTTAAAGTGTGTTAGGACAATTTTTATTGAAGAAAAAAAAACAAAAAAAAAAACAAAGAACCGTTTTACTAAAATCGAATTAATTATTGTTACAGTTATGGACATATACATTCTGAAAAAACAATAAAATTTTGAAACGTAAAAGGTTGTATTTTAATTGACTCATACAACAATATATTTAGAATTTAGCCGCTAAAATCAAGAAAAAAAAAGGATTTTTAAATCATTAAACAAAAACGGCTAAGAATTATATCTGAAAAGTTGTGAAACACTCATCCTCTTAAGCAGCGTTATCAAGTAGGTAGGGCTGCATTGGAATTACCGAATTAAAAGTAAAAGTATCCTTATCAATATTATCACCCACTGAAGAGTCGTAAACAGTCGACAGCATTAGATATGCTTCCACAGTTGTCTCGTTGAACGATGTTCGCCGTGGTGAAAAAAATTGTTTATACCTTAAAAAATTTCGTTCGACATCTACAGCTGTAATAATTGCATGATTAAAACACTCAATGGATTCAGTTAATGAATTAGTCGATGACCATACAAAAATGTGAAAAAACGAATCCCTTTTTTAACCCCCTCGAACTTTTCTAAAACGCGATTTTTTTACGTATACCCAGCAGTGTAAAACTTCGTCCACTTTCAGTGACTCCACTAACGACAACGCTCTATTTTGTAATTGTTCTATTGCGTCATATAATCCTTTATAGTTGTTACGAATTTTGTCTGGCTCTCCTTAATAGCTGCAGCTTCGGCAGAATTGAATTGTAGAATAACAGCTTTTATTTATTTGAAATATTCGGCATAATAAAGAGCTGCCTGCAACCATATTCCCCAACGTGTAAAAATCGGCTGTGGTGGTTCGGGAATACCAGGACATTGTGCGTGAAATGATGGAAGACGTTTTGGAGATTTGAGAAACACCTTTTTTGTACTTGATATTAATGCATCTACCTCGGGTGAACATTGTCGAATAGTCTCTGGCACAAGATGCAAAGCATACAACATATAAAAGCCCCTGTTCAAGAAGAGAACGGGCCCACTGAACGCATTTGGCCCCTCGCTCTAACATCAACACATGACATGGGGGACTTGTTTTTTAAACCCAAAATATACCCCCACAATTGCTTCACCAGTACATTTTGGCGTTTTTTGCTAGCTAGTAAAATGGAAGTTCGACATGAGGGTCCAGTACATTATAAATTTTTTTTTTACAATCTCGTCTTTGTCTCGTCACCACATAAACAAAGCGACTGATTTTTTAATGTAGATATGATTTTCTTTTCCACGTCTTCGCGTATAGACAAAACATGCTTACGTGCCGTTTTCGTAATTGGCAACTTCAACTCGGGGTTGTAATTATACCAAAAGTTCTGAAACGGTTATTTTTCGAGTAAGCGAAGTGATAAATTACAAATTATCATGTTCGTTACAGTTCGTCTTGTCCCAACACAATGTTTCTCGCACACTTTACGAACTATTTTAGCACCGTCGTAGAACAAATGCGGAAAGTCACAAATGAACTTATTTACTGTGCCGGAAAGGGGTCGTTTTTTTGGCCTTGTTCACATTACACATTTTAAATTAATAAAAAACACAACGCACGCTCTCGTTTCCTAAACTGAACGAAAAATAAACAAACGGACAAGCGAGAATTGATTTTTGCACACAGATCGCTACTCCGGTGAAACGCCTATGTATCGCAGAGACGATTACCTCGCTCTGTTAATGAATATCTTCAGAGAAAGAAGCTCCTTTATTCTGGGTTTTTCAAAGAAAAGTTATCCTTGATGAAACTTTGTGCATCTCCTAAGATTAAACACATATCAACAAAATATGGAAAATTTCTAATATTAAACGAGGGTACATGTGAAAACTCGATTTTGTCCCCTTATTTTTAAAAATATCAAAAAATGCTATTTGAAGAAGTTGTTCAGCATTAAAAATTTAAAGTCATCGCCATCCAACTCAAATTTTATTTTTTTACCTATCTAGCTTTAATTTTTATAATTGTATAAATAAAATCATTTATTTGATTTTGTAAGGATTGTGAATACCAGAAAAAATACCTACTGAATAATAAAAAGAAAAAGATTCTTCAATACTGCTGCTATGACCAATCTAGACACATTAGTTTGCCCTTGTCATATTTTTTTCCTTAGCATCTGGACAGAAATTAATAAGCCACTAGACACGACCCATCAACGGCTCTCGTTGAAATAATATTTATATCAGGAAAGCGCTTTTACTTTCCTTTGATGCCTCGCAGTGCGAAAACCTAACGGATAAATAAATATTTAACGGGTGAAGACGAGATTTTTGGCGGTAGCGACGTTGTTTTTCCTTCCGCAACGTTAATTAGCCTGACGCTCTGTTTACAAAAATTGCGCGATGTTTACTTTCTCAAAAAACTATGTAAACTATATGCATCTCGAGAAAGCGCGTATTAAATTTATTGAACGTTAGGAGGCCCCTTATTTTTTGACCTTTAACATTTTGGCCGGCACCAGAAACATGAGGAGATGTAATAAACTGGGTCTGAGTGCAATGCTGGTTGCAAATGCCGGAGAAAAACTTGCAAATCACATTAAGAATGAATCTAAAAGCAATCCCTGACCAGGCTGGCCCTAACCCTAGGATGCATGGGTGTTCGAATATACAGATTAACATTTCTCGGGTCTCTCAGGCCCGGTTGTTTCTTTACTCTTTTAAAAAGTATGAAGGGCATGAAATATATTTAAATCATTTATTTGTCCCGTGTAAAAATCTTAAAATTAAAAAAAACCCTTTTTAAAGATTACAGCTCTTATAAATGCAAATACATGTTTAAAAGTTTTTAATTTTTAAAATTCTTACACTATGTTTGTTGCACACATTATTGCGACACTTTTCAAAAACCCTTTTTTGTTTTTTTCTATTAAACGAGGGACGCATCATGCATCTTTTCCTTTTATTTGTAACGGCACCAGTCGCAGTTTTTTCAATGATAATAAATTTGTTCATAAAATTTTTTATGAATTTCTTGGTATTTTCGGTTTTTTTGACCCCCCTTATTATATGCGGTATTACCAATTGCTCAGCAAATTTCCCTTTAAAAAATAGTCGTCTAGCGTATTTTTGCATTCCTATGATAATCAGGTTTCAACGTGGAAAATATAATAAATGTATTTAGTGCTGAAATATCGATCATATTAAAAAAAAGCGACATGGGCCCAAACCCTTCGTTTGCCTTTTGCATGTATATTGGGACCGTTTTTGATCCATTATTCATTCCCCCTTTGGTATTGTTATAATAAAGTATTAATTCCGGTTTGCTTAACATTTTCACTTACAGACATGTCATTGTGTATGGTGTTGAGCAAAATAACTCCCTTTTTTTTCTTAGGAATGTAGCCAACCATAGTCATTTTGTCATAAAAACCAAATGTAGAAGAGTAGACCGGTTTGTTCTTTTTCATCTCTTATTTCATTTTTGTATTTCTCTTTTTTTTCTTGGGTTCCCAAACCCCTGTTAGGTTCTTTTTTTTAATAAAAAATTTTAAAATGGAATGCTTTTTAACGAAGTTATCCATTGTAACATTTAGTACAAAGAAGTGAATGCCTTTCCAAAGTTAGCAAAAACTTCCCGAAGCAAGATTTGTATGGATAGGTTGATTGGGTCGTCGCCCGGTATATACCATTCCATCAATTGCAAATCCCGGGTCCTGACTCCCACATCCAGAAAATCTTGATACCGTATTTTGACGGTTTATTTGGCATATACTGAATAAGTGAACATCTCCTTCTATACGAGAGTAACTGCTCGTCAATGGGAAAATTTGTTTGGCACCAAAAGGGGACCTGCATTGTTTTTTTAAAAATAAGTTCCATATATATGATGTCGGAGCTAATCTATCGGTCTGTAAGCGAAAATCATGAGTTCTTTTTTCAACAAAACGCAGGTACCGTCTAATATCTTCAAGCCGATTAAAATTCCCCCAGAAACTTGATAAATAGGATTACATTCATCAGAAGAAAAAGGGTTTTCTTATCGATACGTTCCAGTTTCTTTTTCCCCACCAGCTTGTATCAACAAAACCCCAAGAAAGCATTCAGCTCCATCACATCAATATCTACCCCTCCTCTGTCTTTTACTGTAGTTACTCTTTTTGAGTTTACGGTTTGTAAACCCTTTACGACTTCTTCTGGGTCGTTTTGTAATAAAACATTTGAAAGCATTTTCGGTGATCACAAAAACACTGGTTTAAATTTTTAACCCGGTGCTAAACGCAGTACGTTACGTTTTGGTTTTCGTAAAGCGGGGGAACTTTATTCCACTGGATGCCGGATGGAGAAGCAAAAAAATTTGGGGTTACCCCTATCGGCCTCCGGGGGTATACATCTTCTTCAAAATTTAGGGTTTTAAGAGTCTGAATTTGGGTTCTAATAACTTTACCAGGTTCTTCAATTTCAGATATTTCACCCCTTTTTCCGGTAAAAACTTCATTACATTCCTCTGCCCACCGCATTAGAGTTTCCTCGTAGTTGGGGTCTCCATACGTCACTGTTGCACGTTGCCCGGTCGATTTTCTTGAACTTGAAGCCCCAAAAAACGAACATTCACAAACAAACACCTCAAGGGAAAATTTTTGCAAGTCTTTATGCATTCCCTATTTATGATATGCATTTTGCGTGTTGAAACCTGCATACGCCGTTGAAATTTGCAAACTCCGTTGAGCGCAGAAGCAGGCCTGTTCCTACTTGTTACAACATGTTGCAGCCGATTGTTAACACATTGCATTCCAAATAATATTGCAATATGCAGTACTTTGACGCCAGAAGCAACAAATTATTTAAACAAAGACAGTTTTGGATGTAATTATAAACGATTATAAACCAAAAATAATCCGGGCCTACGAGGCCCAAGAAATGTAAATACGGGGTAGAATTCAAATATCTAAAATAGATTTTCTTATAGATTATATAGATTAAACGCCAATTAGAAATAGCAACAGGAACATCCAGTTGAGGCATAGACAAGGCCCAGAAGAAAAAAAATTAAAGATAAAGAAGTTATGAAACTTAGAATACCACGCTGGGCTTCGGAGGCCCGTGTTATGGATCCTAGGGTAGAAGATTTGGATGATGCTGTTGAATAAGATACTGAACAGCAACTTAAGGAACGAAACCCAATCGTCACAAATCTGAAACTCACCAGAAAAATTATCCTCAACGAAAGATAAGGAGGATTTAATGTTTGTCTGTCAAATTTGTGGAACCAACAACAGGAAAAAAAACGAAAAGACCTTTTTGTTTTTCTTAAATGTTACTTCGGGAATTCCTAAACCTATTTTTATACAGTTTAGAAGTAGAAAACTCACCCCAGGCTATCATTATTTAGATTGCTGTATCCTCTAACAATGTTTCAAAGCTGCATGTTGTAAAAATAAAGAATTTACCTTACAATTTACTTACATGATATGGCTTTCTTCATCCCACGCCAAGATTTTGGTCAATTCGAAAGCACCATGGGTTAGTGGAAGCACGTTGTTGTCGTAGAGTTGGCAGATGTGCATGTAATGGCCGTTGTTGCCGTCTCTGACGGGTAACCTGGCCAAGGCTTGGGTACCGTTAGTGGAGAAAACTGGATGGAATATTGGTTCTGTCCATCCGCAGACTTCCTTTTCTATATGGAACTGAGGGTGAGAAACTATTTCAATTAATTTAAAGAAGAAATTGCTGACATTCCAAGAAATAATTAAAGGCAAATGGTGCTTTAAATTCTTTCTAATTAATGTCATTTAATTTTGAAAAGTTAACGTTTAATCACAGAACAAAAATAAGATTTGTATTTTTGTATTTTAATAAAGAAGGTCGACCAATAAAAAATTACACCGTATATCTTCCCTATATCGTCCTTGTACTTATTTTATCCTTTCCTCACAGCTCACTTGACACGAGGTCATCTTTCCAGACGCTCCTTCGCCCTTACAAGTTTACTTGATTGAGCAAGCTATCGAGTTGTAACAGCATCGCGTCAACCTTGACATATATCTCAGATGTTTTACCCCTTCTTTTTCTTGATATATTGCATACAAGTACACCAAGAAGAAAAGTCCTTGAATCAAACAAATGTATATGTTTGAAATTATTTATTTAATTCAACAAATTAAGAACAACAGATTGAATTCGTTTGAATGTACAAACATTTTTATTTGACATAATTTTGTTGAGTCAAATAAACATACGAGGCGTAGCAATTAAATAACCGGACTGGTGCTACAAAATATTTTATCAATCACCAATTACATTACAAAGTTTATCCCCGTCAATGTACTCTCCTTGCCAATCGCTACAACGCTCCATACGAATTTTCCACTGTAGAAAGCAGTGCTGGAAGTCCGTTTCTGTCAGCTTGTTGAGAACCTCCGTCGCTTTCGCCTTCACCGCTTCTACACTGTCAAATCTTGTCCCCTTAAGCTCCGATTTTACCTTAGGAAATAAAAAAAGTCACAGGGGGCCAGGTCGGGCGAGTAGGGTGGGTGGTCCAACACGGTGATGCCAGATTTTACAAAGAACGCCTTCACAGAAAAGACGGAATGGGCTGTCGCATTGTCTTGGTGTAGCATCCAGGATTTGCTCTTCCACAAATCGGGTCTTCGTCTTCTCATTCGTTCACGAAGGGTAGTTAAAACTTCGACGTAATAATGTTGATTGACTGTCTGACCTTCGAGGACTCAGTGTACGTAGACAATTCCTCGCGTATCAAAAATAAAACAATCATCATGGCTTTGAATTTAGACTTGCTTATTTTAGCTTTTTTGTCGTGGTGAGCTTGGGCTCTTCCAATGCAATTGGCGCTTTGTTTAAGGATCGTAGGTAAAAACCCGCAATTCATCATAAGTAATCACTCTGTTTAACAATTCTGGATGCAGCACAAATGTTCATTCTTGATTCCTTTTGCTCTGGAGTGAGAAGTTTTGGCACCATTTTTGCGCAAACTTTCTGCATGTTAAATGATTCACGCAAAATCTGACGGGGAGTTTCTTTGTTAATTCCTGAGATTTTAGCAAGAGCTCGGACACTCAAATGACGATTTTCGCGGATCAATTTACCAATTTTCTGAATGTTGTCGTCCATTTTTTATGTTAAGGATCGTCCAGGCCGCGGATCATCTTCGGTCGTTTCACGTCCTTCCTTAAACCTGTTACACCACTCAAAAACTTGTATGCGCGATAAACACTCACTTCAGTACACTTTCTTTAACATGGCATGAGCTTCTGTAGCAGTTTTTCCCAGTTTCACAAGAAACTATGAAAATATGTTCCATCATGGAAGCTACCAACAAAAAGACAATTCCGGTACAATTTACTACATGTACAAAGTACAGTAAAAGACTGTATAAAAGACGAGTTAAGAAATCAAAAAATCTGGCTCACTGCGGACGAATCTACTGATGCTCAGAAACACAGCGTGATTTATATTGTGGCGCGTCCTTTAAAACGTAATGCAGCTTCCTTGTTGTTAGCCAGTAAAAGGATTGAAAGAACTGATGCCGAAACCGTTGTCAACATAATAAAAGATACGTTAAGAGAATTTTGTATCGTAGGAGCCCAAATCACCATGTTAGTTTCTGAGGGAGCCGCAACAATGCTGAAAGCTGGTAGGATGTTAAAAATATGCTTTCTGCCTTTTTCACATAACATGCCTCATACACGCATGTCCTCTCGTAACAGAAACAATTCGAAGCAAGTATCCTAGGGTGAATGATTTAATGTCATCTACCAAAAAAGTGTTTGTGAAATCTCCCAAACATATTCAAGCGATTGTATCCGCAAATTCCGCTACCACCTCAGCCTGTATTGACGCGATGGGGAACATGGATCAAGGCAGTATCTTACTATCAAAAATACTTTTCACAAGTGAAAGATGTCATTTTCAAACTTAATTCTTCTAATTCTCAAGCAGTTCGCGAGAGTCAGCAACTTTTTTCCGATTTGGACGTTCAAAAAGAAATAGATGACATTTCCATAAACTATTCTATAGTGACACAAACTATTTCGCAGTTAGAAAATACTCACTTATCTATACAAGACTCGTTAAATAACATCAACAATTTAGCAGCCGCTCTAGAAGGCTTGATGGATCTTATAGGACTAGATGTCGCCCAAAAATGTCGTGCAGTTTTAAATAAAAATCCGAATTTAGAAAAGGTTTGATCTATATCTGGAATTCAAAACTGCACAGAAGAGATGCAGGAGTATTTGAATTTCGCAAATCTTACTTCATTAGATGCTGAACGATCATTTGCAAAGTATACGAGAAAGTTTTCAGACCGTCGTCGAAGCCTGACCGAATCGACAACGGAAGCATTGCTTATGTTGCAGTACTACGCGGCGTATCATGGCAGTCGCACTTTACTGCAGTAGTCATCGATACGTCAATAAAAGGTAACAATCTATTATTTTTTTAATTAATACTGTGTCTACTTTTGCGCGGTACGCCCCGGACGGTTCCACTAGTTTCTCGAACATCATAAATACTACACGCATCAACCGATAATAACCGAACGTCCACTCGATTCCTTGTATGTACATAGTAAACACAGCTCCTTTCACAGCGCCTCTGCGAGTGCAACCGTTTGTCACGCTTTAGCTGTAATACGGAATCCGGCGAAAGGAAGTATCCATCTTAAATTGAGTTGTTTTTAGTAATTGCCAAATTTTTATTAAAAAATCAAGCAAAAGGTTCTTGAGGAAACACGAAAATTTTATTTTTTGAATGTTATATCAGTCAAATGATCTCCTCGCTACTCGTTTCATTGGTATTGCGTTGATCTCTGTCCAGTATTATGTTTTAATTGTTCCAAGGTTTGTGATCGATTAGAAAACACTTTTGACTGTAAGTACCCAACGAAAAGAGAGCATACGTTTTCTACAATTCACCAAACATTCATCAATGAAAGCTATTTGCGTAATGGATAAAACTAGCAGAATGGGAAAGAGTCTTATAGAAAACTGCGAAATATGTATAATATCTTTATCATTCAATAAAATAAAAATAAGGATAAGCTTAAGTATAGAAAAAAACAGTATGCACGCATATTAGAAGCTTTATCCTTACGTCCGTGCAATTAAAGTTGTTTCTCGATCGGCAATTAAGTATAACGGAAACGTTCTGCTGCCTGTTCAGCCAAACTAGGGCGACATCGTGATCCCCGTAGAAACTAGCGCTGGTTAGGTAACTACCCGGTTCCACGCTGTTGGTCGGTCGCAGCTGAACCGGAAACAGGTACTTGGGCGTGCTCAAATTGACGATCCAGACGCTCACGTCGGGATTTGACGTCTCCACCTGAAACACACCGTAAAGCAGATACGTAGTCGTCAAATGGATGGGTAAATGATGGCCGTGGATAATGATGGGGAAACCATATACCGATTGTATCTTACGGTGTTTTGAAAAATATTTGTAGGTAGAATATTTTACTTGTAAACTTGTTTTGCATTTTACAAAGGAAATAAACTTTATATATATATATATATATATATATATATATATATATATATATACACTACCGGCCATAATTATTTGCCCACCTAAAATTCCCTATTTACCCGATCTAGAATTATGAATTTAGATTTAGTAGCCATTGTGTTTTTAAAGAGTGAATATCGTTAATAAAATTATCTAAAATTAGTGTTAAAATGCCGAAAACAAGAGAGTTCTTCATATGATCGCACATGACTGTTGGTTACATAATCTTGACCAGAAGTAACAGAACTATGATCGCGAGAAAATTGAATTTCAGACGCCGAACTGTTGACTATAGCGTTAAAAAATATCAATTCACATTATTAAATAGAAAACGAACAGGACGACGGACAGTAACAACACCAGCAGAAGATCGTCTATGACGAGTAAACGGAATAGATGAAATGAGGGCGGTTCTAGGCCTCCTCTATCGTGCGGGCCAGAAGTGGATTAGAGGAGTTTCCTGCTCTTTCCAGCGCGCTCCTAAACAGCTCGCGGATATGTCCTAGTAATGACGTTATTTCAAGATTCTCATGCAATTGTGTGCTTCTAACAAGCTAAGGTGCGTTTGCGATGAGCCCTACGATCTTGTTTTGAAGGACCTCCAGTTTGTATAAGTTACTTGCCGCAGCTGTTACCCATGACAATGCCCCGTATGCGATAATGGGCCTTAAACAAAATTTATAAATGAACCGTTTAATTTTTAGGTCGAGCGGTGAGTGTCTGGCTAGAAGAACGATCAGAGCGTTCCTGGCCTGAAAGAACTTCTCCCTGATATGTTCTATATGCAACCGCCACGACAAGCATTGGTCAAACACTACACCTAGATAACAGATCGAAGAACTTTAGGGAATATCTACTCTTGCTGTTATTAATTACAAGTTTCCATTTCGTCAGCCACTTCACCAAGTTGCCAAGTGCTTCCTGAAGTTGTCTCACCACCAGGTCTCCGCTACTCGACGACATGTAAATTGCTGTGTGTATAAAATAAAGAGTTCTGGTGCCAGCAGGGAACCCTGTGTAACTCGGACAGAATTGGTCTTTGAGATAATAATACGTTGACTGTTTCTTACTGAAAAACTTCTACCCATCAAATATGATCCCATAAGTGATAGAAGATTATTGCCAACACCTACGCTCTTCATCTTCCGCATGTATAGCATGTACCTTGTAATGTTTTGAAATCATATCTTTACTTGGGAGGAAAAAGTAGGTAAAATATTTATCTTGCAAATATTTTTTTGCAAAAGCACATTACGAAAAATATTGAAAGAGTCCATATAAATAAAAAAACTCATTTATATTTTGCAACTTTAGAACAACACTTCAGACTGGAATTTAAGTTTTGTGTATTAGAGAAAATGTTTCAAAAATCGAATTCTTTCTTTATCAAAGTGAATTTTGCTACAAATGGAAATTTGTGGAAAATTGAAGATTTTGGACAAACAAAAATTCAACATATAATCTTTAAAACTGTTAACAACCTAAATCATGATATTTTGCTAGGTATTGTAATGTGTTTCTCAGAGGAATTTTGTGAAAAATTTGAAATTTTCTAAATTTTATTAAATTCCTAAATTCTTTGTGAGGTCGGAAGTATTCCTGGATACTCTCGGGGCAATTTCCTTGTGAATTAACACATTTTAGAATTAAAAATACAAATTAACCTTGAATTTGAATGAAGCTGATGTCATATAAACGCTCTGTTTATTATGACCTCTACAAAATCCGCCTGCTCTAACCTTTAACCTTTTCTTCTTTGAAATTATACCTTAATTTCACTATCGAACACTTTAAACTGAGACCGTAGTCAAACCTCAAGTTTATTTGACGGAAGCTGAATCAGACTTGACAAAATTTCTGGCGTCCCTATCCTGCTTTGTTTAATCGTGCTAGCGATTGTTTACTTCCACAGCTAATTTTGATGATTTAAATCCAAATATAAATTTTCTAATGCATTTCGATGAAAGGAAGTTATTTATAAAAATAGCATAAAAGAATGCATGCAGTAACGCTACCAGCTGACAGAAATCAAACGATTCTAAGACCTAAATTCTGACTGACAAGGTTTAAACGTGAAATTTTACTAACGATTTACTTAATAACATTAGGACAAAGATTTAATTTACGTAATGATGTTCGAAATACCTCTGAATATACCATGTTGTCTGTTTTAGAGGACTTTTACATTAATTTTGACAATTTACTAGATTAGGAGAATAAAAAGGAGAGTGGATTTGTCAGTGTTACACTACGATCGTCGTTATTTGGACTTAAATTAAACTCATAATACCCCCGATCCAAAGCCAGTTTGCCTGGGGGAAATGGTCACTCGGAAAATTACCTTTTTACCCGCTAGAGGGACTTTTCATTACAAACAGGTGGCTATCCTAAACACCCTATTCGATCCTGAGATTGACAGCCGATGTTGTTGTAAATATTGAACATTACATATTATGATATGAGATTTAGTACCTGTTTTGCTTCATCTTTCCGTGCAGAATTTAACGTGTGAGAACAGTTTACAGGTTTCTGAGAAGTGAGGTGGTCCAGTTAAGCGTTTGCGCTCTTTAATAGGCCACCTTATATTTTCTGTAAAACCATGGAGATAAATACGATAAAGAATGAACCTAAAAACAATCTCTTACCATGGAAGATAAGCAAACCTCTCATACGAAACACTGAATAATAATTTGAGGAATTAGAAACCTAAGTGAAGCCGAGTTCATCTATGATTCGAGCTATTTGAAATAGAATATCGGAAAGATCAATTTTAACGAAAAATTAGCATAGAGCAAAACGTTAAATTGACTTCTTTGAAGCCCAAAGGAAGCATAATTTAATAAATTAAATCAAGTCAATAGTTTTATTTAAAAAACGAAGAGTATAATACCCAAACCACAAATGAAATGGGCTAAAAGTTTTTGAGCGATTTAACTAAATACAACACATAAAATTTCCCCAGTTCCGAGGCAGTTTTGTTCGTGCCAATTAGAAATCTTTTTTCAATCGCTTTAACCTATTACATAATAACGATCAATGTAAGCGATGGAAAAAAACTGTTATTAGGTCAATAGATTTAAGAGGGAAAACATATATAACGTCGGGATGTATTAAAACTTTTTGTTCACAGTGTGGGAAAACCGAAACGCGGGTAGGTGAAAGTGAATTTTATGCTAAAAGCCTCTAACAGGCACCACAACCTTTTTTTTTATGCCGGCGGCGAAAAGCGCTACCGTAAAGGAAAACAAGCGCTGTTATGTTATATATCTGTAGCGAAGTTCACACGTTTTAACTTGTTTTGTTTCCAAAATTACCATCCCGAAGGAGTTCTTGTTAGGACAATGTAATTATGAGACCGACATTTGCCCTGTTTGGTCTTCTACCTCCATAATGCAATTTTACTCCGAGTTTTGATGGTAGACGGTTTAGCTAAGATTTGTAAATTACAGAATTAGAATTAGAGGAGCTGTTCGTTGTGCATAATGAATATTATCATCCAGACAATAACGTTACTGTAGTTCTTGAGGTAGCTCGAACGATAATTACACTGTCCAACAATGAAATTTTCTCCAATACGTTATTAAGTGATTATTGTCTTTTTTTACGTACGAATTATATTTTGGCTGCAAAATAGGCGATCAGGATAAGAGCTGGAGCCCTCATATGTGTTGCACCAACTGTCAAAGAAGTTTAATCGGATGGCTTAAAGGAACCCCCCAAAATCGATTCCTTTTGTGCACCAATGATATGGAAAAAACCCAAACTTTTGCTTACCAACGTGGGGTTTCTCATCGAAAAATAAACATGCCATTGCTTATCCCAATTTGGAGTTCATTGGCCAATTTAGCACGACGATTCATTGCCGATCCCTAAACCTCCAGAAAAGTGGATTCTAGATGAACCCTCAACCTTGCCAAGTACATCGAGTTCTTCTTCTGAAGATACACGTGATGCCGATTCTACTACAGCAGAAAAATATCCTCATTTGATTTTACAAGGCGAGTTGAATGACCTCGTAAGAGATTTCAACTACCAAAGATCAACCGAATTTTTATTTTCCCCGATTGAGCGGCTGGCATCTTTTACAACCCGATGTAAAAATAGAGAAAACGTATTTTCAATGTTCCCCTTCTTTTCCCAAAAGTAATGATTTGGTGTCCAGCAACAATGTAAGTAACTAATGTCTAATTGGGAGAGAAAGCCCCAGGAATGGCGTCTGTTCATAGATTCCTTTTAAACGGAGTTTAAAAGCCATACTTCTGCACAATGACACATGAAAGAAACCTACGAAAACAGGGAAATACAAGGCACGGTTGGCAGACCTCGGCTGATCTCAAAATTATAGGAATGTTAACGGAAATGCCACCTGGTTTCACTAAGTATTGTTGCTTCTGAGTGGGACAGTGGGGACAAAGAACACAATTATGAAGTAAAGAATTGGCCTGTAAGAAGAACACGAGAGCCTGAGTAAAAATGTGAAATATCCACCCTTGCTGATCCTTCAAAGCAATATTACCCCCATTACATATAAAACTGGGTTTAATAAAAATTTCATTAAGGCCATGAACAAATCAGGGAAAAGGATTTCAATATCTAAGGGAGAAATTTCCCAAAAATTAAGTGAGACGAAAATCAAGGAAGGAATTTTTGTAGGGCCCCAAATTTGTAATTTATTTAGAGATGCTGCTTTTGAAGAAATTTTGGCACCGGTGGAGAAAATAGTGGAACCTTTTTAAAATTTGGGCTGTGAGAATTTCTTAGAAATTATCGGGCTGAAAACTATAGGGATTTAATAGAAGACTTATTAGACGCATACAAATGATGCGATACAACATGCCTCTTAAAATTCATTTTTTTCCCTTCCAATTTGACCTTTTCCTGCGAACTTAGGAGATGTCAGTGATGAATACGGTGAAAGGTTTCATCAGGATATATTAAAATAGAGAAACGGTACCAAGGGAAGAGTACAGTGAATAGGTTCCGGGCTACGCTGGCAACTGTTTGAGATGTTCCGGGTTTTATAGCCGAAAAATAAAAACAACATTTTAAAGCATCAAAAAAATACTGCAATTTTATAAATTTCGTAACATTACAATGTTTTAATAAACCTTTGCATTTTTTAAGATCACTTTCCCCTATTAGTTTTAAATCTAATATATAATAAGAAACTTTGGTACCTCACAGTTTACGTCTTTAAATATAAAATTTTTAATATATGCCTCTAAAAAGTATTACGTAATGGAGCAAAACGGACTTTATATTTGAAATCGGCAAACCCATTTTTATTTTGGAAAGCAAAAAAAAATCTTCATTGTTGGACAGTGTTATCTGAGGAAAAAGAATCTTTGAAGCATTCAAAAATACTGCTATAATTACGCTTTAATTATGACATGTACAGCCTTGGCTAATCAAACTCAGCGCCTTAAATTAAAATTGTAAAAGCCATCACTTATCCACCACACACAGATGCGTTTCGGCACACCCTGTATAATTTAGCAAATTTGCCTGTTACTATAGAAACATCGTTTCATGAACATTACCAGAAAGCAGAATAATTTTTTAGGCGTATTACAATTTGTAAGTTACGTATTTTAAAACCTGTGATGCATCACATCTGTCAAACTTTTTCAAAAAATCGCAATATCTCTTTAAGAGAGGGTTCTAGGAATAGGGTACGTTACACAAAATAATTTTCAAATTCAACATGGAATCCAAATTTGACATAAAAATTGTAGTGTTTCATTCAAGTTGATGGCTACTTCCGGTATAAAAGAGAGATAGAGAGATACTAGCAGTTGAAAATAGCTAGTTTTAAAGGATAATTTCTGTATGTAAATTTTCAAATTTCTATTTTACTCTTTTCCCCATATACTTTTAATCGACGCTCATCGACACACCCTGTATATACGTGTGTATAAGTGCAAGTGAAATAATATACAGGGTTAATGAAAAGTATGTTAGAAATAAATTCCTTCTCTCCGTATTTCTGAATAACGCTGTATATTCTAATGCATTCGACCAAACATGTGATATACTTAGAAGTCTTAAAAATATAATAAAACTGTGTGTATCTCTACTTTAAATAGCTTAAATATGCTGAAATCTATTATTACTATAAACTATTACTTAAAAGAAAATAGATTCCCTCATACATACATATTATCATCTACTTCGTATATACATATACGTTGGTCCAGATACGAATGGCAA
The DNA here is from genome assembly GCA_029619325.2 of Dynastes grantii. NCBI lineage: Eukaryota > Metazoa > Arthropoda > Insecta > Coleoptera > Scarabaeidae > Dynastes > Dynastes grantii. Next base: position 523,583 of record JAROYF020000021.1, on the reverse strand, counting down.
CAGCCCATTCGAATCTCACTAGTAGATCCCAATGATCCCATCCAATCGCATATAATAAAGCGAGCAGCGGTACGCACGCATATTATAAACACGCATATCCGCTCAATCACGTAATATTATAGTTCAACGCCTTCTGACAAAATGTATTAATACAGAATTACTGTGTCATTTTTTTTGTATTCTCAAATTGTGTTTGAAAGTACAGTTTCTTATATTCATTTTGTTGCTGCTATGCGATGTCAGAGAACGGAAAAGTAATTCTAAGTAGGAAAATAAACAACGATTTTTATAAAATTAAACTAAAGACAAATAAATTCGATAATTATACAAAATAATTTGAAATTCTACTTTAGAAAGTTACTTTATTAAGGGGAAAAATCTCCTGGTAATTTTGTACTTTACAACTATTGTATTTGTTGCGTTTCAAAATACGTTTCACTGTACTTCTACTAACACTGACTTTGTCTATAATTTGCCAGCTAGAGCAGGGTTCGCCCATTTCAACTAACGAGCAAACCTTCACTTCTTTCTCCTTCCGCTCGGGATGCATTAAAGGGATTTGAGGCTGTTCAACAATTTGTTGGCATTTACGGCAATTCCCAAAATACCATTGAAGGTACCATCTCTGCGGTTGTACATATAACCTAACATAATGTATTCGAAATCCACAAACTCTTGTTAGAACATTACGAGCGCACAGAAAGACAAAGAGTGCATCTGATAGGCCTCTCAGAGCTACTGCAGTTGCGCGCAGAGGGGCTGGCTGACGGGGATAAATGTAAGGATGCCAGATCGCGCTACGTACAATATATCTCGTAGCCCGGTGAAGCCTGAGCCAACGTGTATACGATTTAAAATATTGAAGTACCATTACCTTCCACAGGACACGCTGGGAAACCGAAAACGGCAAAACGAGTTTGTGTATGGTGGATAGGCGATGGCTTTTATAATTTCAATTAATTAACCATGGCGGTTTAAGCTAGTAGCCGAGGATTGCTGTCGCGTCAGGATTTGGAGCAATATGAGTTGTTCAGTTCTGTAGAGGCTCCATTAACATTGCAAAACTTAAAACTCTGTTGAAATATATTTGTAATGGCGACTATACTATAAAATTCTTCACATAAATTAATATCGTGTATGACTCCATGGGCTTTAATACCTAACTAATTTGTCGCAATGGGCTGGTGGAGTATTTTACCATGCTTTGTTTATTTTTGGTTCAAGTAGTGTTTTTGAAGAGCATTTGTGATCCTTTAGTTGAACTTTCACAAATCACTACAAATACTCAATTGGATTCAAGTGTGGAGATTGAACATGCGAATCCAGAAGATGTAATCCATTTTCCGTGCATAAATTCTTTGATTTTTCGAGTTGTTGTGCAAGGAGCCTTATCTTGTTGGAAAAACATGTTTTCTAAAAGTTCTTCTGAATCAAGTTTTGCATACAATGGCCTTCCAAGGATTCCAAAAAGCTGAACAAAGAACCATGGATGTATCCCATTTATCAGAAACAATGTTTATCCTTTAAAATTAGCATTATCTTTAATTCCACCCCTCATCCCTTTGACTTTATAACTGAAGTACGAAGAGTTTGAAATACATCGGTATAAACGAAAATTGCATTCAAGAAATATTTAATACAAAATGATCATATCAACAATAAATAACAACAAAATTCTTACAACAAGTTAAACAAACATTCACAGATATTGTTCAAAATTTCTACAAATAAGGAAGGTCTTGCTTGTAACATTGAATTTGGGCACCCGGTATATTCTTTTCGTCCAATCAATCTTTTCCAGTTTTCAATTGTCCAATGTTGGTGCCTTTTGTCCGTTCTAAATCGCTTTCTTCTTTTGATCTCGTACAATAATGGCTTTTCTCTTGCTTTACAACCTTTTAATTCTGCGCTATTTAAGTGTCTTCAAACCGTTCTAACCGAAAGTTTTGGACCGCCTTCTACACTCATTCCTGCAGACAGCTGCAAAGAAGTTTTTTTCCCATCCCGCGTAGAAAGTTTCTCGGATAGACGGTCTTCTTTGGCTGTTGTTATTTTGCAATAGTTTTATTCCTATTTATGACTAACTGAACAGCACGACGCGAACACCTTTCCTTTTTAGCAGTTTTAGTTTGAGATTTTCCTGTAAAATTCAAAATCACAAGTTGCCTCTTAGTTTCACGTAACTGTCTTTTTTGCCATAGTAAGTGCTCAGTTTTATTATTGGCCAAGGCTGTACGCATATCAGATACAATTTTCGCAAATTCTTATTTTTTAAATCTAGAATAATTCAATTAAATTTCTTTTCCTCCTGATATCAAAGCCAATCACAAATATGAAAACAGAATTATGAAGAAGGAAATCATCTAAAAAGTACGTTTCCTTTGTTTTACTTTTTCCCTATCTTTACCAGTTCCATCGTAACATGCACATACTGTATATGACATACATACCTTAGGATATTTGATGGACCTAATCTCCGGATACCTCATCCTCGGATTGCGACTATCGTACCAAGGATACCGGTACTCTCCCACTTTGGTGTCGTTGAACGTGACGTACATCAAATATTGGCCATCAGGCGAGAACCACAGCGTATGATCGGTCTTGAGGATTTCCGTTTCGTACAGCCAGTCCGGAACACCGTTGAAGACATCGGATCTTCCGCTGGCCGTTATCCTGCAGACGAGATCCTTTTGTATTTTCGGCTTGTAATAGATGTCGTTGTTGTGGACGAAAGCTATCGACGTACCGTTGGTCGACCAGGTCACGTACTGGAGATAAGGGGCGTTTTCGTCGCGTTCGATGGGTGATAAGGGTTTCGTATGCCTGTCCGAGGAGGAAAATATGATTGAAAATAAAAAGTAGTAACAACGGCAAAGAAATATTGCTGGAGTTTTAAATCAGATTGAAGATTTGGCTGAAACTAATATTGTTGTATTATCACTTTATATACAGGGTACGTATTAGAAATACTGCAGCCAAAATTAAAGAAAGACATGAAGCAACCAAGGGAGTAACAAGCGCACTCTGTAGACGATGCATAACATGTTTAGAGGTCAACGGCGGTAAAAGAACGCTATGATTAAAAAATTAAAAATTTATTTTTTAAATTATTTTCACTTGTGCAATACACTTCTGGGGTTTGGTTCGTTCCTCCTGACTCACCCTGTATAATTTAAATTTTTCAACAACTCACTACTTTTAATTAATTCATAAATTCCAATAATTTTAATGATAAGTAGGCCAAGCACAGAGAGCTTCACGCCATGTTAGAAGTGAAGTTGCCGCGCCAGGCTTTGTCCCGGTATTCGCGAACCACCACAGCCGATTCTTACGCATTGGGGAACATGGTTGCAAGCGGCTTTTTATTATTCCGAACATTTCCAAGAAGTAAAATATGTGATTTTACAATTCGACCCTGATGAAGCTACAGCTATTAAGGAGAGCCAGAAAGGATTTCTAGACACTTCTGTTGAAACAGATTTAAAAAGTATTAGCAACAATTATAAACGATTACTAGGTGCAATAGAAAAATTGCAAAATATTGCGGAGCTGGATTCAACACTATTGGAATCCGCTCCTTCGTTTTCAATGGTTAAAAAACGGGTTGCCGAATTTAAGCCTGGTCGTACGAGCACAAATGATGAACCCCGTAGTGGGCGTGCTAAAATTGCAACTGCCTCGGATATCATTGAGAAAGTCCATCGTATCGCATTGGATGACCGTCGAGTAAAAGTGCGCGAGATAGCAGACATAGTGGGTATCTCAAATGACAGTGTGTACAGAATTTTAACTGAAGAATTGGTAATGAAAAAATAATCGGCGCGTTGGGTGCTGCAGTTGCTCACAGCGTATCAAAAACTGAATCGTTTGAGTGTTTCTCATGACTTTTTGGCACGTTTTCGCCACAATCTGAAGGACTTTTTACGCCGTTTCATAACCGTCGATGAAGCCTGGATCCACCATTATACTCCTGAAACTAAAGAATAGCCCAAACAATGAACACACAAAGATTCTCCGCCACCAAAGAAGGCAAAAACGGTTTTGTCAGCAGGAAAGGTTATGGCAACTGTTTTTTGAGATTGTCATTGGATTATCTTGGCCGATTACTTAGAAAAGGAGAAAACAATAAATGGCGAGTATTATGCTACTTTGTTGCAACAACTTAGCGACAAAATTAAAAAGAAACGGCCTCATTTAGTAAAGAAGAAAGTGCTTTTCCATCAGGATAATGCACCTGCCCATAAGTCTGCGATTGCAATGGCCAAAATTCATGAACTGGGATTTGAATTAGTGCCTCATTCGACCTATTCCCCAGATTTGACTTCCAGCGATTATCATCTGTTCCCAAACCTGAAAAAATGGCTGGGCGGTAAGAGATTTTCGTCTAATTCCGACGTAATTGCTGCTGTAAATTGCTATTTCGAGAACTTGGATTCATCGACCTACAAGGAAGGTATTGCTAATTTGGAATATCGTCGGAATAAGTGTGTTGAGCGAGCAGGAGACTTTATTGAAAAATAAAATGTCCGCGGCCTATGTGACTGATCCTATTCTGTTGCGAGGACCGATTGTGCCCGGCCTAATGATAAGGAAACCTTGGCTTAATTTTGATAATAGTTTTATTACGTGTAATCCTACATGGACTCTTGGTAATGATTACCCTAGAGCATATTAAAAAACAATCGCTAAACATTTTCCTAGCACTTGGCTAGTGCTAGTAAAAAACCTTCTTAATATTTCCACAATTTTCCATCAATTGAAAAACGCTTTCTCACGATAAAATGATAATGTTCACTGGTGGAAAATGTTATTCATATCGCAGAAGAAAAACTGTTGCTCAACTTAATTAAATGTGAATCTATCACATTGGGTTGTCATAAAAAAAACCTTTTTTGCCCATTATAGAATCTATTTAACCCACATCCACGGACCGAATATCTCGTTTACCCTGAAACGTTCAGCGAAAACGGATGATGGGTTCGCTTTATTGCGACGTTTATGTGTATTAAATATCGATCTGTAAATTATCATCTTGGACAACTTGCCCGTGTAGACCTACGGTTTGTAGGCGATTCACCCTCTTCCAAATTGAGAAGGAATTGGGAAAGACGTAGCCATAAGGAGAAGGATAGAATTTCCTCGAATCCGTTATACGATACGAGGTCGTTATCCTCTTCTATTGTGCCAATTTCACCTTCTATAAATACGTGCGGGGTTTTCACACGAGATAAGGCTAAAGTGGTCTATGAAACACATCGACTGGGGAAATTGACGTTGTAACTAAAATCGCGATATGAGGCAAACGGAGAAAATGGGAAGGAAGATCTCGATTTGCTTTAAGAAGCAGGGTGTGCGAGCGGCAGGTGTTGCCGTCTTATTGGCTATAGGGTGTGTGGAAAGATTTTAATAACTTGAATTTAATAAGCGAGATTTTGCAATTCAAACAAAAGAGGTTTGGTAATATAAGAAAGGTGCAAGATGATTTTCCCTTGTGATTCTTTCGATTCTAGGTGGTTTTTTGTACAAGATGCCCCAAATTCGATATAAACAGCATTTCAAATCCGATTTATTTGGATGCATACAAGAATTTTGATTGTTCTCATAATTAACCTGGGCAAATATGCGGTAACAACCAGAAGCGTGGCGAGCGCATAAAAGTTTACACATAAAATAGAAGGTAAGAAATAAATTATAAAACGTGCTGAAACACTTACCGTTTTAAAAGTCTTCCGTGAAATCACAAACTGGATAACATGTTTCCACAGCTGTTTCAGTAAAGTGAATACGACGTGCGTTTTTTAATGCCGAAAACGACCGTTCGACATCTAGCGATGTTATATTTGCATATCTAAAATAATCTTTGAAACAACTTAATGCATCTTCACACGCACCTTCACAAATTTGTCTTAATATAAGAAAATCGGAGTCTTTCTCTAAAACACTTTCAAATTTTCGTATTACACACCAATTTGTTTCGCCTTCTACAGCGCATAACTGTGCGTGAACATCAATCACAATTTGAACAGAATCCACTGGCGTCATCGAAACATTTTCTAATTTTTCCATTCCCTCCGCTAGTCCGAAGTAATTGTTGTGAATAGTTTGTAAATCTCTTTTTAAACCCGACTATCTTGAAATATTTCCCGGCTTTTTTTTGATTGCTGCAGCTTTTGTCGGATTGAATTTTAAAACTACCTTCTTTACTTGTTCAAAATATTTGTTGTAGTAAAACGCAGCCTGCAACCATGTTCCCCAACGTGTAACAATCGGCTGTGGTGGTTCAGGTAAATCAGCACACAGTTTGTGAAATAATCGGGTACATTTCGGGGACTTTAGAAACACTGCCTTTGTACTAGCAATCAGTGCATTTACTAATGGAAAACATGAAAGAAGTTACCACTGTGTTCTTTAAGAGATCGGCCCAAAGAACGCATGTTTGCGGCACCATCACTCATAAACATTAAAAGTTGCTTAGATGAAAATTTGTTCAATGAGTTCAATACCACCTTTAAAATCTCACCGGCAGTACAATTTATAACTCTTTTGGAAGCAAGTAAGAAGGAGGATGACGGGCGATGTGGTTCCGTTGTACGTACCATTACATTAACCACAGAATGGTTTTGACGATCTGTTGTTTCGTCCACACACAACCACAGTTTTTTATCTTTCAATTCCGTTTTCATTCTTTTTACTATATGTTCACGAGCAAATGGCACTACATTTCGTATCGATGTCCAACTAGGTAATTTACAGTCCGCATATTTATTCCAGAAGGAGACAAATGCTTCTTTGTCTAGTAAACGAAACGATAGATTACATAAAGTAAGAGTAACATATAAATCAAATGTAAATTTTTCTTGGTCTCGTATGCCACTTTTTGCAGAAGAATGTTGTTTGCTTTCGATGTGACGTTGACAATGGCTTCTGGACCAACACATTAAAGGGATTTTACAAACTAGACATTGAATTTTAACGCCATCAAAAATTAAGTCCGGCATCTCCACTATAATGTTTTTAACTGTGTCTGCCATTGGTCGTTTTCGCGACGTACCTAACTGCGACATTTTCAAAGCAAACATAAGCGTACAATTACGAAAGTGCATTTTTTTATGCAATTCTTATGTTGATAAACTATAATTTGCTACTAGGCTTACTCGATAAACAACCGTTTAAGGACTTTTGGGACAAATACAATCCCGAGTTGCGGTTGCCAACGGAGAAAACGGCACGTAAGCATGTTGCATTTGTACGCGATGACGTGGAAAAGAAAATGAAACGCATATTGAAAAAACAGTTTCTTTGGTTATGTGTTGACAAGACAACAGACTGTAAAAAAAATTCAGTTGTAAATATTATGGTACGCATACTAGACCCTAGTAAACCTACATTACCGCTGTTACTAGCTAGCCGAGGACTACAAGAGCGTACTGCAATTACCAAGGGTGTACTTACAATTAGTACGTTGGACAAATTTCAAATTTCAAAAGATAAGGTGTTGATCTTTATGAGCGATGGCGCAGCGATAATGCGTTCAGTATGCCGTTCTCTTCTTGAACATGGTTGCAAGTGTTTACATGTTACGTGTAATATGCATGCTTTACATCTTGTGGCAGAAACCATTAGACAATGCTCTCCCGTAGGTAGATGCATTAATAGCAAGCACAAAAAAAGTAGTTTTCAAATCCCCCAAACGCCTACGATCATTTCACATGGAGTACCCTGGTATTCGTCTACCACCGGAGCCAATTCTTACACGTTGGGGATCATGGTTGCAAACAGCTTTTTATTATGCTGAACATTTCAAAATAGTAAAAGCTGTTGTTGCACAATTCAATCCTGCCGAAGCTGCAGCTATTAAGGAGAGCCGGTCGAAATTTCAAGATGTTTCCGTTGAAACAGATTTAAAAAATATTCGTAGCTACTATAAAGGATTAGCTGACGCAATAGACCAATTACAAAATAGATCGTTATCATTATTTGAGTCTCTGCAAATTATTGACGGATAACACAGCTACGACTAACAGACGCAAAATATAATCGCGTTTTAGAAAGGTTCGGGGGTGTAAGATGGATCCCGATTTTGCCACTAAAAAAAATTTTAGGTGTATCGAATAATCCCATGTCAAAGAGTATTTTTAAACACTTTTAAAACGGTAGATGTTGAACGCCCTTTTTTAAAATATAACTGTTTTCCCAGGCAACATCGCTCACCAAACACTTGGAAAAACATCCAATATTAACTTTTCCCCCTTATCCATATGATGTTAATACTGATAATGGTGCTTCTAGTTTTTCTATTCCGTAGCCAAGGCTGTTAAAAAGGGGGAGTGTTTCATACCACATATTATAATTATGTATTAGTTCTGTTATTTTTTTTTCTATTTTCTTACTATTGTTTTTGCATACTAGCCAGGTACGGCTATGGCACGGCTCCCTGTTACCGGGCTCTTGTTATCAGCAAATTTCAACTTCCTACTGATTATAGTACAGGCGCAATTCTACAGTTCCAGGAGGTTGGGACAGCCTGTATATACGGAACCGATATATAATGTTTTTGTCATTTTGTCAGATGGAAGCATAAAATGTCAAATAAGTGTACAAGAATACCATGACGGTATTCTTGAACACTTATTTGAAAAACGCTACGATAAAAAAAATGTTCATGTATGAAATTCTGTTTATTTATAATTATGCTATAACTTGAAAACAAATGAAAATCGGATAAGATCACATGAGTTTTTTTACATTACTTTCACTTGTACAATGCACTCCTGGAATGTGGTTCGTTCCTCCCGACTCAGCCTGTATAGGAACCGCCCGATCAAAGCAGCAAATTCAACCCGAATACGCCTCAAACTTTAATCAACATACTGGGTCAGCAATCAAACTAGTTTTCTCCTAATTTTCTGTGTGCGTTTTATAAGCAAAATCACGTCGAATTTAAATAGTCACTAGTCAAAGGCGCAAAAGTTATAAAGGCCGATAGCTTTCGCGTCATAGCATTGCGTTACGTTGTTTAGTCTAAAATATAAAGCGAATATGGGAAGCTATTAAAAATAATGTTGGTTGTGAGGCGAGCGCTGTGAATTGGGCCGTTTTTCTAATGCGATATGCAGGGTTATTGAGTCTCAGCGCTAACGATATTTATGACACCAATAAATATGGTCGTTAGGATTTTTTATTGACTACGAATCTATGCGGAATCGATTTTTCAATATTTAGAAGTTCGTAAAGGTGGTAGGCGGCGACGGAGAGAATTGAAACTTGTTTATGAAAGCGACGTTTGAATTTTACTAACGAGGGAATACGGAGGCGATCAAAAAATTCATAATTAAACGCAAGTTTTTGGGTTTATAGATCTAAATATGCAATCTAATAACTCATTTAGGAGATATAATAAAATTTTATACGAGTTCTTAATTTTTCCAAGTGTCCTTACGCAGCAGGCACTGAAAAATCTATTCTGACTTGCGACATATAAGTTTATTCAATTGCAAAGGTTTAGTTATGAAATTGTTGCATTCAAATGGAGAATATAAGTTAATAGTTTTAATGAAGATGAACATAAAATAAGGTCTTATCGCACAAAATTCTCTTTATCCGCCAATGAAGGTAATCGTCTCTACGATACCTGGATGTTTCACCAGAGTAGCGGGCCGCGTGGAAACATCGATTCTCGCTTTGTCAGCGTCCGCTTGTTTATTTTTCGATCCGTTTAGGAAACGAGAGCGTGCGTTGTGTTTTGTGTTACGTGTTATTTGTTATAAATATATAATTATTAATTTAAAATGTGTAATGTGAACGAGAACTGCCTTTATTTTCGATTTACTTGTCATGATGGTAACTTGTAATTTGTCACTTCACTTACTCGAAAAATAACCGTTTCAGAACTTTTGGTATAAGTACAAGCCCGAGTTGAAGTTGTCAACTACGAAATCGGCACGTAATCATGTTTTATTTGTAGGCGAAGACGTTGAAAATCACATCTACATTAAAAAATCAGTTGCCTTGGTTATGTGCTGACGAGACGACAGATTGTAAAAGAAATTCTACTCTAAATGTTGTGGTACTTGTACTGGATCCTCATAAATCATTTCCACTGTTACTAGTTAGGACAAAACTGGAAAAGTGTACTGGTGCAGCAATTGTGAGGATGTTACTTAATACGTTAGAAAACTTTCAAGTCTCACCAAGTCAAGTGTTGATGTTTATGAGGGATGGTGCCGCGACAATGCATTCGGTAGGCATGGTTGCAAGTGCTTACATGTTACGTATAAAGCGCATGCTTTACATCTTTTGGCAAAAACTATTCGACAATATTCACCCGAGGTAGATACATTAATAGCAAGCACAAAAAAAGTATTTTTGAAATCTCCAAAACGTCTTCGATCATTTCACACACAGTTTCCTGGTATTCGTGAACCACGACAGCCGATTCTTACACGTTGGGGAATATGATTTCAGGCATATTTTACTATGCTGAATATTTCAAACAACCAAAAGCTGTTATTCTACAATTCAATCCTGCCGAAGCTGCAGCCATTAAGGAGAGCCAGACAAAATTTCAAGATATTTCCATTGAAGCAGAGCCAACAAACTATTCGTAACAGCTGTAAAGGATTACATCACGCAATAGAACAATTACAAAATAGAGCGTTGTCGCTAGTGGAGTCACTACAAATAGTGGACTGCTGCGCACTATACAGGGTGTTAACTAATTGGCGGAAAATGGACTCGTAGCGATATTGTCCGCATAATTCTGAATTGAAAATCTTTCGTAAATGTCTTTGTTTGGCCACAGGATAATTTTTTGTAATTGAGAATTTTGGCAACGTTATATGGCGTTTAACTAAATGAGACTGTTTATTGATTCAACAAAGTAAATTAAAATAAAGATAGTAAATAGTAACCATGATAACGAACATTTTAAAGAATTATCATGACAAATTTTCATTTCATTTTCATATAGCATAATAGCATCTTTGACTGATTGTAACATTTCAGGAGTAGGGTTAGCTGGACGGCTGCGTTAATTTTGTTCCTCGCGTCTTGTTGATTTATTGCCAGTGCCGCATAAACTTTATCCTTTAGAAATCCCCAAACAAAGAAATCGAGGGAATTAAGATCAGGAGATCTCGCAATGGGGCCATTATTGGCAATAATTCTGTCCCAAAAATGTTCCTGCATCCAGATGCTTACGGCACGTGCATTATGAGCAGAAGCTCCGTCATGATCTTAGCACTAAAGGTAAATCGTCTAACATTTCTTCTAAGACATTTATGTAGCCTCCAGCATTTAATCTATTTTCAATAAATATTGGACCAATAACCTGAAAATTTATAATTCCAAGCCAAACAATAGCAGAGAATTTACGTTGATGTCCAAATTCATGATTTGCATGAGGATTTTCGTCTGCCCAAAAATCCGTATTGTGAATGTTAAAACAACCATCTCTTGTAAATGTGCATTCATCTGTCCATAATATTTTTTGTAAAAAAATATCGCTACGAGTCCATTTTCCGCCAATTACCGAACACCCGGTATATGACGCAAAATATAATCGTATTATAGAAAAGTTCGGGAGCGTGTTAAAGAAAGATTCCGATTTTATCATACACAGTACGACAAATAAGTTTCGAAACTGGCCGTTTAAAACATCCTTGAAACAAGATATCTGAATATTTTTCGATTTTTTTATTCAAAATATTCTCCTCTAGTTTCAATACACTTGTTACAGCGATTCAACAGTGATTCAAATGCGTGTTCTAGCTCATTTTGTGGAATTGCCTATAGTACTCGTGTTGAAGCTGTTTTGATGGTCGAAATGTCATTAAAAAACCATCCTTTCAACTTCAATTTCAATTTTGGGAATAGAGAAAAGTCGTACGGAACCAAATCAGGTGAATACGGTGGACGATTCAGCACACAGACTTGATTTCGAGCCAAAAATTGACGAATAATGAGTGAGGTGTGACTCGGTGCATTATCGTGCAACAGAGACCAGGTCTCTGGATCACGATATACGGGCCCAATACGACGGATTCTGGCCATCAGACGTTTCAAAACTTCGAGATAATACGCGCCAGTAATTGTTTGGCCAGTTGGAACGAATTCCCTGTGGATAATTCCTTTGCTATCGAAGAATGTAATGAGCATTGTTTCGATTTTTGATGGAACTTTCCGTGTTTTTTTGGCTTGCGGTGAATTTTTCAACTTCCGTTCCGCACTTTAACGCTTGGTTTTTGGAACGTACTAAAAGCACAATGTTTCGTCAACTGCAAAAATTGATTTCGGGAAGTTTAAATTATTTCTGACGGCTGCAACGACTTCTTTGGAATGATTAGTTAAAATAAGGAGAAAAGGCGGAAAAAGGTCTGTCACCACGAAACGAAAGACATGTGGTCATCCTACCCTAACAAAAGTCGAGTGAGACGATGGTTATTTCTTTTCTGTTCGTCAAATTTGTGTTCTTTCCGTCTCTACCCTTAAAAACTAAAGATGCATACGGAATATACGAGAGGATCGACGTCTCTGTTATAACACATACCATAAATCAAATGATCTCTTAGCGTAATAAACCGAAAAGACAGGAAAAATGTAAAGGTCCCTTCTCTTTATTGATTATGTTTGCATTCTTATTTACGTAAATAGTCTCATATGCGTCCAGCCCACGCGGTGAAATCACGTCTTTAATCAATTTTAGGTTTTCTAATTTAATATTATGCCCGGTATCGTTTATGTGTTATGCGACACTCTATCTTCCCGTACCTGTAACACCTGATTTGTTCATTGAATCTAGTACCTATCGTTTGTTTCGTTTGACCAATATAAGCTTTATAACAATCACCACATGCAATTTTGTAAATTCCCGACGATTCTTTCATTTCAAGTTTATCTTTTGGATTACCACGAAGATTTTTGAGTGTATTTCGCGAACTGAAACATACGTTTACATCTTGTCGCTTAAAAACTTTACTAATACCTTTCGATACTCTATGGAAGTTTCACAAATTTCTTATTACGGGGTACTGTTGGGATTAAGGTAATGGAATTTCTGACGTAGAGCCTATGTTGGACTTTCCTAACCATACGATAGACATCTATAGAAGACTAGCCGTTGTAAATAGCTACATTTTTTATGAATTTTACCAATCTTCACCAATCTATTAATTAAGAAGCTAATCGCCATTTTGTGTTGTCCACAGTGGTTGTAGTCGGACATAATGTATCTATTACTACTCCACAGCCCTTGCTATCATTACTAACGTTGTAATTGAAGAAAAAAACTCACAGAATATTTGAAAATGAATTCCTAAAGGCGTAAGTATAATGTCCTTACTTTAACTAAATTTGTGAAAGTTTTTTGTTAGTAACATTTACTGGGGTATGCCTAACCCCACGTGACAACTTATGTTAAAAGATAAGCACCTCTCCATTTAAGGGTTAACTATTGCTACCTTTAACTTCTCAAGAAAAATACCGGTTTGAAATTGCTGAAATACATGATAGTATTACATGGAATGGAATTTCGTCAATATCGAAGGACCGTTTATTCTTCAATATCTTCGCCACGCTTACCAATTCATCACTCGTTACAGGAAGCACACAGAATGCCCGTGCTAGCGCGCATGTCCGTAGGATGGAAGTCGTTAGGTTCGAATCTTACCGTGGTCGAAATTTCTTAAAAGCGTTAGGTAAATTTTGTTAGCAATCGAATTTTAAATTAGAATTTCTATTCCACACATTTCATTTGATTTATTTTTGATCAGCATACTGTCATAATGGAGCTGTTTGTGCTTCTTCAATACCGTTCTATGAGTTAATTGTTGCTGTTTGTAAATTATTTTTAGATTGTGCTTCATGAATATTTCGCGTAAATTCTACTACTTTGTATCCTATTCTATTCGGTTCGAAATTTTCTAATACAATAGCTTTTAAAGCAGGCGTCAGCAATCTACGATTAGCGAGTCACATGCTGCCCTCCAGCAAATTTTGTTCGGCCCGTCACTGAATTGTCGTTAGCTGTATGTTAGCACAGGTCGCTAAATTAGGTTCATAAGAATATTACAAAACGTACACTACCGTCACAAAGTTTGGAAACATACAGGAATTTCTTGGAACAGTAAAAATTTTATTGCAAAATTACTAATCCATCGAAACTTCTTTAAAATGTAAATAATGGAGAGAAATGTTCATTTGGAGGGTTTCATTGCTTTATTATGCAAATTAGGGTGCTTATATATTTAGATTAATGTAGTACTGTGGAAGTTCAATGTTCAATGGTAGTACACATTTGATATTACATCAATTATTGTCTGTATTATTAATTACACCATTTACATTTTAAAACTTTGTACGAAATGATTTCTTAAAAATAGGTGTTCTTGAATCAATTTTTGTGTTAATTCTGAAAATAATTTCATTTTTGCCCATCACGTCACAATTCTATACAATAGAACGCTTTTATTTAAGAATTTTAAGTAATAAAAATACAAATGTATGCAAACAGTGCAAAGATCATTTTATTACAAATATATTTTAAAAATATAAACAATTGTTCTAAAAATTTTGGAACTACTGTAACACAAAAAGTGCATTAATTTCCAAATTGTCTCTTATTCGACTTCCTTTAATATTTTCCTTTGTCTCGATTGGCCCTCTTTAACATGCAACAGTAGTCGGTCATCATTGCTTCATTCCATCTCCCGTGAAACCCGCTTTCCATCTCCTTAATATCTTGAAAGAAGCGTTTTCCATGCTCTTCACCATGATGTTCTAGATTTTCTGGAAAGTAGTCAATGCGAGATATAGAAGGTGAACTATTACACTCACTCTACAACCCAATTCCTTAAAGTTTCTTAACAGTGTGTCAATAATTTCTTTGCAGATCGGGTCTTTTTTATTCCCCAGAAAATTCTCAGTAACAGATCTGAAAGCTATCCATGCAACTTTTTCTCTCTTATTCATCGTGTCCTCAAAATCTTTGTCATTCATCAGTTTGCGAATTTGAGGCCCAACAAAAATCCCAGCTTTCAATTTCTCTTGTGTGATGAAAGGAAATTTGGTTGAAAAATACCTGAAGCATACCCCATCTTGTTGTAGGGCCGTTACAAATTCTTTCATTAGAGCTAATTTTATATGTAGTGGTGGAAATACCACTTTGTTGGGATTTACAAGCGGTTCATGCAAAATGTTTTTAACTACCAGGCACAAAATATTTCCTCTTTGGCCAAATTCTCACATTCCAATGCATATCCCTTGCCCGACTATCCCATTTACATGGAAAGTAAAGCATTTTTGTGAATCCAGCTTGTTGTCCTAAGAGCATTCCTACCACTATGGAGTCACCATAAATTAACCAATTCTGTTCCTCTTTATGAATACCGTTGAATCTCCGGTGAACGCAACCATGACCTCCCGTCGGTCTTAACTGAACGGTTTGGACAACATCCATAATAATAAAACTAGGTACATACTTGAAATATTAGTTTTCATTGAAATGTTCTGTATAAGAATACGCCAAGTATAGCCAATACTATCTAATACTCGTGCTCCAGAAAAAATTAACAAATATCAATAGTAACAGTGTTAGTGTTGCATGGAAAAAATTCATTTGAATTCCGCAAAAAAATCTAAACCACTAAATCTACATTTACTTAGAGGTTTTCACAAGAATAACCTACTCAATTTCCTGCCCCCACTACGATGACATTGATTTTTGTTGTCTCATTTCCGACGTTTCCCTTACGTTTCTGCCATACGCTGTTTTTCTTCATTTTTCCGCTGATGTCATCCAACTTTTCCCCCTCATCTAGTCGAACATTGTATTTCGTTTAGAACGCTCCTGAAAAACAGTTTGGGTTGGAGTGGAACTTTAGCAATTTGTCGAGTCATCTTTCTAATAGCTTCCATCCATTTTTTACGGTTATTTCTTCGCTAGCATAGCGTTGAGAAGTTTAAATTTGCTGGATGATATATGTTCTCGTAGCTTCTTTTGTAGGTATATACTTCAAAAGGTATTAGTATATATATTTTTTTATAGAACTAACACACAATGTTGATTATCTACCACTAAATAAATTGTTTGAGGTATTAATTGTCGGTTAAAAAAGGGATTTCAAAAAAAGGTGGAATGATGTAAATAAAACAGTTAATGTTCGTAACACTGGTATTATCAATGGAAAAACTTTAACCTTGGTATTTTACCAAACTTAACTTGGCATGAAGTATTTGTAGTAATTCTACCTAGAAAAACTATTTTTTAATGTACCACCTTCGGAATTGCGAGTCTGGTAAAAAGGACTTCTTAGGATTAAGTTTTTATCTATATCAATATTCACAAATAATTTATTTACGATAGAAATTCAATTCAACTTGTTAATGCCTGAAATACTGTCGATAAACAACTAGAGTAGCGGCGGTTCGATACAACCCTCAATATAACTGCGAGTGTCAACCAGATCTGTTGTGTATACATGTACACTGCCGTAAATACTATTTCGTAGTTTTACGTTTGTTTTAAAAATGTTGCATACGTCGCGAAAACGCGCAATGTTGGACAAAGTTACAAAATTTATAGCAGAAATGCCTGACCTAAATTATGATGGCGTTAAAATTCAATGTGTAGTTTGTAATACCCGTTTAATGTGTTGGTCCAAAAGGGATTGTCTACGTCATGTAAATAGTAAGCAGCATTCTTTAAAAAAAAATTCCTTGCGTGCGTTATACATACTTACGTACATATATTTAAATATCTCTATAATTACGACTAACACTGCGAAGGGTTGATGAGAAGCTGTTGAAATAAATCAACAATTTCATTTGCGGAAGTAGCCTGTCACCTGCGTGCATACGTCGCGTCGCGTCGTGGACGCGGCAACCTCAGTTCTAACCTGGCGCGAAGCTCTCTGTGCCCGGCCTAGTTCTGAGGAAAACGTACACAAAATTCTGCGTAATAGTCACAAATTAAAACAGTCTGAGCGCTGGAAAAACGTTTTCGTCTCCGTGATCGCACCGTTATGAAAAGGGAATTACATCGTGGCATGAGACGCGAGTTGGGGGGAATACTGACAGGAGAATGGACTAATACAAATAAAAATGGAATACCTTAAATTTTGGATAAGAATGCGGGAAACGAAGGGGGCCCCAAAAAAAACACCTATCGAGAAAACATATATTAAAAAAAACACCCGTGGTTTAAAATCAAATCTCATCAATTTTTTTAAATATCTGCAACAATTGTAGATGTCGTCATTATTAAAAACATGGCAAGGGAAATTATTTAAGTAAGTTTGACATTGTCGAACTGATGGGGGGAGTTCTTATTGCATTTCCTAAGTACGATATGAGTTGGTCGATCGCCCCACATTGCTAATTTGTACCGCTTATCGATCTAATCCTTTGAAAATGTTATTTTGGTTGAAGTATCCTCGTAGCTGGCTTTTAAATTCCTCCTAATTTTTTAATCAAGACTTTGAACTCTTCATTGACATTTGAGATAGCGATAGTCAATCAATCTGTACTAATAGTCGGAGATTTTCTTTTCTGACTATGTGATACTGCTTCTAATATTCACAAAAAAATAAATACTTACAATTAAATGATCTATGTAATACAAGGGAATTAAACAATACAATAACATCAGAAATATTGATGACAATATACTTGATTTAATTTTTGCAAATCATTGTGGGAACCACTTTTTCCCCGGAAGATTTTCCTTTATTTCCCTGAAGATAATTATCATCCTGTTTAGAGATGAGCACCCAACTCGTTGGTTACAGTAAACCAGACTTATTTCCTTCTGCACAAAATATGCGCTACAATTTTCGAAAAGCAAATTTTCCCCAATTTTTTGAAGATCTAGCTCAATGTGATTGGTCATTCTTGAGGTACAACCATTTAAGCTGTCGATGAATTTTATAATGTTTTGTACAAGGTAATTAACCTTCGTTCCTCTATACAGTCAGAATAGTTCTTCTCATCCTCCGTGGTTTACTACAACAATTCGACAAAACCTAAAAACAAAAACCCTTCTATCATAGAAAATGGATAAAAACAAAAAGTGAGTTTTTTTTACATGAGGTTTGAATATCAGGAGATTAGTTAAGCAACAGATTCAAGAAGTTTAAAACCCTAATTTCAAAAACAAAACACAATTAAGAAAATAAAAGAGCTGTGGCGGATAGTAATAGACTAAAAGGGTTTCACGCATACCAAACACAATACGATGGGGATGTGGTTTTCAGGATCCCCGGAAATTTTGACACCTTTGCTAGTAAATTTTCTTCTGTTTATCTGCCTCCCGCAGAGAATGAAAATGTATTTTGCAACATACCATCTTTTGACGCAAGCCGTGATGGATGACCCGCTAATATAATGAGTCACCCAGCAAATACGGGCACAGCTGGGGATGACCTCATCCCTAGTTTTTAGTGAAGGAAAAGCATAGTATTTTTAACCCTCTTGCTTCTTGTCAACATTTCTTTTAGATCTTCACCTTTCCTAGGCGCTGGGAAACGAGCAAGTTTCGCCAGTTCTTAAAAGGGGAAACAATGATGTGACTAACTATCGTCCTATACTTTTTATCAACTTCGCCAAGGTATATGAACAACTTTTATATTTTTCATATTTAACAATGTACAGCCGTTTTATCTGCGAAGCAACATGGTTTTATACCTAAAAAATCTACAACAACTAACTTAGCGACAGTTACAAGTTTATAAGTGAACACTGGATGATGGGGGGCAAGTCGTGAAAACACGGATTTTTCTAAGGCCTTTGACAGAATTGACCATGATATTATGCTCTTTAAATTTAGTTCTTTTTGGGATGTCACCTCGCCTTCGAGATCTGATGGAGTCCTATTAAAAAGCGGTCATGTTATGTTTTCTATAAAGGCCCGCTCATGTGAATATGCTATTACGTCAGGTGTTCCAAAGGGTCCCAAATTTGGACCTTTGCTCTTTGTGCTTTTCCTCGACGATCTGCTGGAAGCGTTATTGACACCTTAGCTTATGCAGATGATTTAAGGTGTACCCAAAAATTTATTCCATTAATGATATGGTTAATCTGCAAATGAGTATTGATTAGTTTCCCTGGTGCCAAGAAAATAGTCTTATGTTAAATGAAGCAAAATGCACGTATGTAACATATACCCCAAAGTAAAAAACTTGCCTACTACGTACAGTTTAAGCGTTCCCCCGAGAGGAGCGAGACCATAAAAGACCCAGGGGTTATCTTTGATAGTCAACTATCCTTTAAACAGCATGTTTAAAACGTGTTCCTCGGCCGCAGCCATGTTAGGTTCATCATACGACCTTCGAAATATTCACGAATCAACATCTTCTGAAAACGCTGTTAAAGCATTTGTCTTAAGCCGGCTAGGTATGCTTCCTTTTATGGTATCCTTACTATCAATCCTACGAGGATTCTATTGAGAATCAGCGAAGGTTCCTGAAATTCCCACCTTTTTGGATAACCGGTATATATCCAGTGGGGGGTATAGACTATGCCACATTATTGGAACGACATGGGGCCCGGATTTTGAAAGAAGGAAAATTTGAGTGGGGTTTTTTACAAACTTATTGACAATCAAATCGATTGCGCATATCTACTGTCAAAAATTAATTTGAACGTTCTCGTTTGTCTTCGCGTAGTGTTCAATCGTTTCGGCCTTTAACTGCAAGAACTAATGAGCCAAAATCGCCGTTCAAAACATCTGTGGAATGCAAAAAAATTTATGCAGATTTTTTTGCGGTGACGCTATGCTTAATCGGTGGAGTATATATAATTTTTTTTTTCTCTATTATTTTCGTTATTTTTTATTAAGTATTATATTTTATTTTTTTTTTGTATTATTACATGTTTTCGTATTATTTTTTGTCCGTAATTGGGGTATCCTGTTGGGCGAATAAAGTTTATTATTATTATTATTATTATAACCACTTCAATTACTGTTTTTCTTGTTTGTTGTATATTTCACATCTTCTAACTATTCTTCTCTGATGAAGCACAAATAGAATATGCAAAAGCTTAGAAATTCATAAAATGGAGTCTTTTGTTTTGTGATCGAGAGCAATCCACGGTATTGTTTTCCATTTTCCACCGCTGTCTTTTACAAATAAAACATAGGTGTGGTGTCAATTTCTTTTGATTTACAATTGTTTTCCCCTCTATGTAGTTATTCAAGTCTCACTATTTTTATATTTATAATTTAATATAACTAATTTGTACATATTCGCTGCCGATGTAGAAATATCGCAGGTTTCCTTTGGTCTTCTTTTTTTCTTTCGCTTGTTATTACTTTATTTTGTCATACATGCTTTACGTACATATTTCTTAATGTCATAATTGAACATCTGTTTCAACTTTTGTATAGCTGGGTGTAGTTCTAAGTTATGGTTTTCACCCTTCTGTTTTGTTTCATCCGTTACTATTCATTCATTTATGATTTTCAGTTTAACCAGTGACTTAACAATTTTTCCAGTTCTCATTATTCCTTCAACAATAATATTTTGTTTTCCATAAATTTGTATTTCATCTTCTTCGTTTCTCTCTATTTTCCTCTTCGACATTAATTTTTCCCTTTGGGGCAGCTGTTCTTGCTCTCTTTTTCATATTTATTTTCGTACTATGCATTCCCATTGCCTGGTTTTGTACTGTAAAATTGCTCAAATTTACTTTTTTCTCCTGTTTCCTTAAAAATAGCACACGCTTCAAGCTTAATCATATTTTCTATGTTTTACAATCTCGTATTTCAATACTTCAAAAGCCAAAATTTCATCGAAGTATCGCAGTATAATATTTCATCCAAACCCTTTCCCTTTCACACTCACTTGAATATGAATCCCGAGTCTCTATTATCTCCCCAATCTCTTACCAAAAGTCAGTTCATAGGCGTTTTCTGCGTTACTTAATAACTTTCTACCATGGTAACTATTCCAGTTGCTAATGTACCCTTTTTTTTAATATTAGTTAATAATATCTTATTTGGGCAATCTTTTGGTATTTTTTTATTTTTCATGATACAATGCTAACTGATTCGATAAATACAACAAGGCCTTCTCCCAAGGTTTTACAGGCTTTAAATTTACCGGCAAATGCGTACTTTCTGTCTCACAATCCGACATATTGAGAGGTTTCAAACCGTGTAGAAATATTTACATATATGGGCATTTGCTTTGTAGTTAGTCTGCCGCAATCGAAAGAACAAAGAACGAGGTTAGTGCTAATGAGCTATGATTCCCAGTTCAATAAACAAGTAACTTTTTTTGTTCGCAATAAACGACTTTAGTGATGGTGTCGCAAACATGCTTTCTGTATGCCGGTCTCTTAAAAAAACATTGTGCTAACTTGTTACATATTACATGTAAAATTCATGCTTTCAGTCATGTGGCAGATAGTATTAGAAAATGTTATCCTGAGGTAGACACTTTAATAGCGCATACAAAAACAGTGTTTGTCAAATCCCCAAAGCGTATTCGCAAATTTCACAGACTGCGCCCCCGTATGCCTGAGTCACCAGAACCTATTCTTACACGTTGGGGAACATGGTTACAGGGCGCGTTTTATTGTTATAAATATTTTGAGAATATTGAGAACGTGGTTTTAGAGTTCGATCCAAAGGAAGCTGCGGCTATCAAGGAAAGCCAGTCGAAATTTCAAGATAGTCAGGTTAAAACGAATTTAAAAACAATTAAAGAACAATTACTTCGGACTAGTGGAGGCAATAGAAAAATTACAAAATCCTTCGGTGTCGTTAGTGGAATCTCTGCAAATAGTGCAACATGTTCACGCACAGCTATGCGCGGTAGAAGACGCAGAAAATGTTTGTGCTCTAGAAAGGTTTGAAAGTGTTTTAGAGAGAGATTCTGATTTTGACACATTAAGACAAATTTGAGAAGGTGCGTCAACAGAACCGTTAAGATGTTTCAAAGATTATTTTAATTACTCAAATATAACGTCACTAGATGTAGAGCGTTCGTTTTCTGCATATAAACACACTTTTTCCTCACATCTCACTCGGTTTGCCGAAACAACTGTGGAAACATATCTAATGTTGCAGATATTTAACAGACATTATTCACTTTGTGATTTCATGGAAGACTCATAAGACGGCAAGTGTTTGAGAATGTATTATATTGTATTTCTGGCCACTTATTTTGTGTAAACTTTTATGCGCCCGCCACTTGCTGTTGGCGCAAATTGAGCAACCTACAGCAAAATTTAGTTTTTATGTTACAATTGTATAAGTTAATATGATATGATTTTAAATTAATATGTTGGATATTTTCCTGCATATCTTACATATTTTTCTTCATGTTTTCGTAAAAACATCTGCATATATATGTGCATATTTCAGCCGTTTTCTTTGCATAAAATCCTAAACCTACTAATTACATAGTGTTAAGTCAAAAAAAAATATTAGAAAAAAAAATAAACTGTCAAATACCTGAATTACATATGTATTATATTTTGTCCCAATATATAGTTGTTATGGCTCGTATTCAAATCCACCCAAAACAAAAAGAAAATCCTAATTTTAACACTCACCCGGTGGCTACTTCAAAGATGTAGTATCTACCTAGCTTCGTATAATCGTACACTGCTGATATATCGGTAATTAGCAGCACGTATTTTAGGTCTTTTGAGGTTTTAAAGTCGAGTGCGTTATATTGTCTCTGAAACGAAGAAATCAAGAAAGAAAAAGGAATGTCTATATATGATCTATCGTTTAAAATACTTTATTTGGTACTTACAAACGTTATATTTGTCATCAACATGGTCGTCGTTAGGTTATCGGCATTGTATATGCTAATGCCACCGTAGGTGTCTCTGTAGACGAATTCGCAATCTGGAAAGAGTGAAAAGAAAACAGGTTAATAACTGGTTTAATTAGTGTGTAATAGAGGTCAAAACCATTGAATTTCCTCTAATAACAACGAGTTAACACGAAAAATAATAAGACGACAAATCTCGATGAAATAATGGAAATAATGCAATGATTTGTCATCGTTCCTAGTTCTAAAAAAGGATAATCATAGCCAATATACAAATTAATAAGAGAAAGAGCTAAGATTCAGTACTACAATTTCAACAAGGGCTGTGATCTGTCTTGCAAATATGATGCCTCAGCTTTGTATTATTAGAGGGAGCTAGGGAGAAATTTCACCTCTTATGGAGGAAAACAGAAAGTGGGGTAATTTTACTCTAAAGCATCGGAATGAGGTATATGCGCAGACGCAACTTGTGGAAAACGCACAACATTCCTCGTCCACGTTCTACAGATGCGCATGGTATTGTATAACGTGCATCGTGCGTTAGTGCGACCCCCAATGTGTCACAATCTGCTATTTTTTAATAATAATAATAATAATAATAAACGTTTATTTCCCAACAGGCATATTCCCCAATAATGGGAGAAATGTAGGTAAGTATATACACTAAAAAAAACACAATGCAATACATGAAAAAAAATAAAGAGTAAATTTTTACAAGTTTTACTTAAACAAGTCACATCGTTTATTAGCCGCCCTGGACAAAGTATACGTCGGCGCTCGTCTCATTGTGTTAGTCCTTGCGAATGGAAGAATGAAGCCACTATCAGGTCTTGAATTCAAACGTGGCATAAGAAAATTCATTCGTTCTAGTATGTATAGACAATCTATGTCATTTCTAAGCAATTTCTGTAAAAATTTCTCGCAGATGCCATCCCTCCTCGTACTCAAAGCCAGCATGTCGTGCCTTACCAGTAGTCCATCCTGTGGAGAACCTCTCTCAGGGTAACTTCCATCAATCCCAAATGACAGGAATTTTAAGAATTTCCGATGGATACGATCTAGATTTAGAAGGTCACAAGTGTATAAGGGATACCAAATTAGAGCGGCATACACCAGTTTACTGAGTACAAAGGCAAAGTATAACGACTTTAATAAAGAAGGATTATTGAAGTATTTAGAGACACGCATCACAAACCCCAGAGATTTCATGGCTTCAGAACAGATATTGTTAATGTGAGCTTTAAATGTGAGAGTGGTATCGAAGTGTACACCCAAATCCTTAAACTCAAGGTTACGTGACAAATTGGTACCTCTGATTTGGTAGGACAATAAGTACGGTGAACAAGAACGCGAGTAGGTAAGTACACAGCATTTATCAACATTTAACTTGAGCCTAAAAAGCTCACGCCATTCTACTAACATATCAAGACCATTTTGCAGTTTCCTCGTGTCATCAACGGAAGATATTTCCGAGAAGATTTTAATATCGTCTGCATAAGCAAGGGTGGGAAGGTCAATTTTCAAAAGCCGGTCGTTAATATAAAGCACAAACAGTAACGGTCCCAGATTTGATCCCTAGGGGACGCCACAGGAGAGAACAAAGTTACGAGAGCAATATCCGTTATAAGTTACATAACACTTTCTCTGTTTCAGGTAGGATTCAAGGAGACTTATCGCCGAAGGAACAAAACCGAAGGAGCTCAGCTTCACTAACAAAATTTCATGATTGATTATGTCAAAAGCTTTGGACAGGTCTGTATAAATCACATCAACGTGACCACGTCTATCCAAGACTTCACTAATAAATTGGGACATGCTCGCCAAATTCGTAACTGTAGATCTCCCGGGGACAAAGCCATGTTGTTTTAAGGCAATAAAAGAGCGAGTGCTATTATAAATGCTAACATATAATACCTTCTCATATTTTTACTAATGATAAACGAGTTATAACGCATTTTTCAGACGAAAACCATTTTTAAAAATAATGTGATTTCCAAAGACGCGTAATTCAATGAATTAATTGTAAACTCAAATGAAAAATGCTACGCCACAAGAAATTCCGCGAAATTTGTCAAAAAATGGACGAAACTACCGCATGTTTCCTGGAGAGCACACAACTGATTTGTTATTAATCATCAGAGACCTTTAATAAAACCAATATCGTTCTGTTAAACAAAGGACTAAAACATTGTATTCGCGACTCAAAAATCTCGACGGAAGAACTCAGTAGAAACATCCATTAAGAACCTAGATGCCACCACGAAAGATTACACTGGGGAACAATTTGTATATTCCGCATGTTTCTAGTTTTATTGCGTGTAAGCGGAAGGAACATAACTTTCTCACTCTATTTTTATTAGGGTGGGACAGCTACATGTCTTACGCTTTGTGGTGACAAAACCTTTTCGGCTATTTCTCCTTGTTTTCGCATGGTTTCGTCCTAAGTGACAAAAGTAGGTACCTGTATATATTTTTCTTGAGAGTAGGGACAGAACGGGTTTGTTAGAATTAAAATACTTTCCCACATCATTCCGTCACGCGGCTAAAGACGAGGACCCACGAATCCTCGACACGGCTGTTTCGTGTCAATTAATAATTAGTGTGGTGCGAAGTGTGATGAAACTTACTGTTGTTTATCATACTACCCCATAGTCCTTGCTATCTTTAATAAGAATACTTCTTAACAAAAATTCCGGGAATAATGTCTATGCTTTTTCCGTTTGCTTGATGATAGAGAACCTGTTCGTGTTATCTAACCTTAATTGATTTTTGTTGTAGATAACGAAATAAATGAAGACTAGAGCAACGCAAACTGCGCTGAAAGCCAGTGGCTGACGCATAAAAGTTTACATAAAATAAACACGGCCGGGACAATTCGGTATAAGCGTCAGTATAACTGCGACTCGAAAGCCGATCTTTTGCGTATGCATCTACCCTATCGTATACTATATCGTAGTTCTACGTTTGTTTTGAAAATGTTTCCTACGTAGTTAGTTCCCTACGTAAGTAATTTCAATGTTGGTGTTAAATACATTGGAAAAGTTTGAACTTTCAACAAATCAACTGTTGATGTTTATGAGTGATGGTGCCGCAAACATGCTTGCTGTAGGTCGATCTCTTAAAAACATTGTGCTAACTTGTTGCATATTACATGTAAAATTCATACTCTCAGTCTCGTAGCAGATAGTATCAGAAAATGTTATCCCGAGGTAGACGCTCTAATAGCACATACAAAAGCTGTGTTTGTAAAATCCCCAAAACGTATTCGGGAATTTCATAACTATGCCCCGGTATTCCTGAACCACCACAACCTATTCTTACTCGTTGAGGAACATGGTTAAAGGCTGCATTCTATTATCTTAAATGTTTTGAGAATATAAAGAACGTGACTTTAGAATTCGACCCAAAGGAAGCTGCTTGAAATTTGAGAATAGTCAAGTTAAAACAGATTTGGGAATTATTCAGAGCAATTACGTGGGATTAGCGGATGCGATAGAAAAACTACAACATTCTTCGGTGTCGTTAGTGGAATCTTTGCAAATAGTGCAACATGTTCACGCACAGCTATGCGCGATAGAAGACGCAAGAAATGTTTGTGTTTTAGAAGGGTTTGAAAGTGTTTTAGATAAAGACTCTGATTTTAGCACATTAAGACAAATTTGTGAACGTGCGTCAACAGAACCGTTAAGTTATTTGAAAGACGTCAATAGATGTAGAACGTTCGTTTTCGGCATACAAAAACACTTTTTCTTCACGCCGCACTCACTTTGCCGAAACAGCTATGGAAACATATCTAATGTTACAAATATTAAATAGACATTATCCACTTTGTGATTTCACGAAGGACTCTTAAAACGGTAAGTGTTTGAGCACGTATCACATTTAATTTATTTTGTGTAAACTTTTATGCGTCCGCCACTGACTTACAGCGCAGTTGCGTTGCTCTAATGAAGACTGCTTCAATAATTTAAGTTTAGATGAGATTAAAGAATTTATTCGTGTACTGGGTGTTAGAAAAAATTCGGAGCCAAATTCAAGGAATACTTAATTATTCAAGTATTTTATTAACTCTATAGGTGAACACGTAGTTTAGGTTATTTATTAAAAAAATGTGTTTATATGTCTATGTCATATTACAATTATTATTGTTTACATATAAATAAAACTTTGCATTAGAAGAAAAATATTTTATTTTTGATACAACTCCTAGAAAATATTTTTATTTCACCTACAGGTTAAAATTACACCTATTATAGGAGATAGAAAAGTTGCCTCCTATTTTCAGGTAACTTTCATCCATTTCTTTAAGATATGGTTGATATACATATTCACTTTGAAGAATTCCATGAAAACAAGCTGACTATTAGAAAGTAAATTGTACTTGCTGACAAGGCTGCATGTGACTGCAAGTCAGATATCTAAATTTGGATTTATCTCATGTCACGTGGGCTTAATAACGCTAAAATCAATTCACTTAATTGACCGGCATAATTGGATTGTTTACCAGTTGAAAATGATTCCACTTAGTCGGGCTCTTACATATCCAGTACACATAGATGCCTGTATGTATATGAATGCAATACATAGGCTAACGCATGCATGTATACAACGGAATTGATCCTGTGTAGCGTCCGATTGGTCGCTTCATTTAGTAATCGAGCTAATAACGTTCACGGATCGATAATCACGTTTCTAGCTAACGAATCGAAACGATGGGATGATAATTTTCCGAGCAATTTAATTCTGGCGAATTTGAAGGTTCTATGAATATTGCAGTCTATAAACTGCCTTGCATTTAAAATCGCTAGCAGTTCTACAGTAAATTAGTGATTTGTAGATGTGCGGGTACAGGAGGAGGAGATCTTTTAACCCTGGAGATAGATTTACAAGCAGAAAAACGTTTTCTTGTATCAAGATTGTCCTGAATCCAAGACAACTACTATTTCAATTATTCACAATATAACTGTTTTAAATCAAAAGAAATATTTTCCTACCATTTTTTTTCTCCGCCTAAGAGAAGTATATATTTGTAATAAAGTAATTGTATTTCTTTGTTTAAGACATTTGTTAACTTGATTCAAGAAAATCTCGCAGAAAATTTAAAGAAACGTTGAGCTCGATGGGCACGGTTGTACGTCGCTCAGTCTCGTTGTAGCAATCGTCCGTTCAAGTCCTTACGCTAGCGTCGCGTCTGAAAAATGTTCAGATAGAGCAACAAGTGAGAAGACGAAGACCCGATTTGTGGAAGAGCAAATCCTGGATGCTACGCCAACCCATTCCGCTTTGTCTGTGAAGGCGTTCTTTGCGAAATCCGGCATCACCGTGTTGGACCACCCACCGTACTCGCCTAACCTGACCCCCTGCGACTTTTTTTTTATTTCCTAAGGTAAAATCGGAGCTTAAGGAGACAAGATTTGACAGCGTGGATGTGGTGGAAGCGAAAGCGAAGGAGGTTCTCAACAAGCTGACAGAAACGGACTTCCAACACTGCTTTCGACAGTGGAAAATTCGTATAGAGCGTTGTAGGGATCGGCAAGGAGAGTACATTGAAGGGGATAAACTTTGTAATGTAATTGATGATCAATAAAATGTTTTGTAGCACCAGTCCGGTTATTTAATTGCCACACCTCGTATATCCACATTAATAATTGCAATATGACATATGCATAAATTATTCACATTGCTTGTGATTTTAAAAAGGCTAAGGTAGAAGTTAAAATTGAACTTAATGTAGAAGTACACATGAAAAAAGTGCCTATAGTTCATTCGCGTTAAGAGTGTAGTAGATAGCGCTACGATCAGCATCAATATTACACCGAGGAAATATACCGGATAGGAAAACAGCGGTGAATTCAATCAACATTTTGTAGTAAATAGCAAAATGTAATATCGCATGACATTATAGTTCTTCGTATTTTACGTGCAATGTGTTATAGTTATATTACGAAGTGAAAATAAAACAAATTAACACATCTCTGAAATCAATTTCAATATAAATATATCTTTCGGTTGTTTGATTTGTTGGAATAGGAGAACACAAATATCATGCAATAAACTTTTGCACGTATTACAAATTCATATAGTTTTCTCCCCTTAACATTTGAATTAACATTAATAAAAAAAGATTTGTTTAGTTTCAACAATTTATTTATAAAACAACTAATGTATACATAAATAAATATATAAATATGAACAAGATAAACAGATAATTTCAATTTATTATGCAAATGTGATTAACTTAATACACATATGAATGATTGTTCAGATTCTGATGACAAGTCTGACAATGATGATTAACGCTGGCCACGAGCGGTACCGCGCATCGGCGTAGAATCAGTTCGGACCGAGAGGAACGGTAGTATTACTTCGTCTGCGGAGCAGTACGGACATTTTCGCTGCCGGTCATTTGCGCAATTGTTTATCTGTCCTAGAAAAATTATGATTTCGTCAGCAAAACGACCGCGGTCGGACAAACTCGAAAATTTATTGCAGAAATTCCAGACTTAATATATGAAGGTGTTAAAATTAAATGTGTAATCTGTAAAATCCCGTTAATGTGTTGGTGCAGACAACATTGTCTACGACACGTAAATAGTGAAAAGCATGTCTCAAAAAGAAATTGCGCACGAGACAATGAAAAATTTATATTTAATTTATGCGTTACGTTTATCGCATGTAATATACCGTTTAATTTACTAGACAAGGAACCATTTATCTGCCTTTGGAATAACTATTCGGAGTGCAAATTACCAAGTCGAACATCGTTACGAAGAATTGTGCCATCTGCGCGCGAACATATTGAACAAAAAATAAAATCGGAGTTGAAAGATCAAAAATTGTGGTTATGTGTCGACGAAACAACAGATCGGAAGAAACATTCTGTTCTTAGTGTAATGGCACGCAAATTGGAACCTCATCAATCGGCACCTTCAATTCTATTAGTCTCCAAACGAATACAACAGTGTACTGCCGAAGTAATTTCAAAGTTAGTGTTAAATACATTGGACAAGTTTGAACTTTCAACAAACCAACTCTTGATGTTAGTGAGTGATGGTGCTGCAAACATGCTTTCTGTAGGCCGGTCTCTTAAAAGCATTCTGTTAATTTGTTACACATTACGTGTAAAATTCATGCTCTCAATCTTGTGGCGGATAATATCAGAAAATGTTATCCTGAGGTAGACGCTTTAATAGCGCATACCAAAGCAGTATTTGTCAAATCACCGAAACGTATTCGCGAATTTCATAGACTGTGCCCCCGTATACCAGAGCCACCAGTACCTATTCTAACTCGTTGGGGAACATGGTTGCAGGCCGCGTTTTATTATCATAAATATTTTGATAATATTAAGAACGTGGTTTTACAATTCGATACAAAGGAAACTGCCGCTATCCAGAAAAGGCAGTCGAAATTTCAAGATAGTCAGGTTAAAATGGATTTAAAAATCATTCACGACAATTACTTCGGGCTAGCAGATGCACCTTCCGCTGCAATACTCCTTTTTTTTTTACAATGATTTACCTGCACTTCCATTCAAACCGGAACCCAACAACTAATGTAAAAAAATCGAGAACTTCCAACCAGAACAATTTAATAACACTTCCGTAACACATTAAGCGTATTCCCAAAATAAATGAGCAACAGAATAGAGGCATCTAAAGAAAATACGACCCTATAAATAAAGGGGAACTCTCATTTATTTCTAACAGCCCACTCCAGCGCCAACTTTATACGAAAGCTCGTTCAACTTTAGAAAAGGAAGTTACGGACTACAGTTTTTTCTTCTCTTCCGTACAAAGCCTACTATACAAGAGTAAAATGTTGTGCTTTTACTCTTATTTTTACATAAAAGCCTCTCGTTTTTTGCAGGACGAAAGTCCGTCGAAATTTTATCCGTTCTAAAGAAAGAATCTCATCATTTCGTCGAAATAAAATTGCTCATCCTGGGTATGCGTAGGCGATGCGCTTTTATTTTTTCGTTTATTTCTTTTTGAAGAGGTCTTGTAAGCCGAGTTTTTAGTGTTCTTAGGTTGTTTCTCTTTTTCTTATTTCTTTTTGTGTTATTTGAGCGAAGAGATAGCAAAATGAAGAATCTTTTTTTTCAGGTAAAGAAGTTACGTTCGTTTGGACTTCTTGTGGGCTTATTTTTTTATGGTTAATCTCCTTTAACTAAAGCCAGGCTTAACCTGTGACGCTTCAATATGAATTTACCAAAACAATCCTTTACTCAACGGTTCCCATCAACCATCCACCTACCTGTCCTCCTTCATATGGGTTGCCAGCCTGCTTAGTGAAGACGGGGGGATTCGTAAACAAAACGAAAGTCGAAATTCTACTCAAATGCGTCACTTATCATCCCATCAGGGGACCACGCGGTAAGAACATGAGATGTTCGTAGGTATAATGGAATCAGTTAATGAAAACCCAAACAATCAAGAAGCAAGAGCTTATAGTAAACGTTTCCTTAAGAAAAAGAAGAGGAGCAGCTGGGTCAATTTTTGTACTAACCTAAGCAAAGATACTTCATGTAGGCAAATTTGGCGTACTATCAGGAAGTTTCATAGAGTGCCCGCACATAATCACTCACTTATTGACGAAGAAGTGGCAATTTCGTTTTTAGATTCTATAGCACCCATTACGGTGATAAACAAAAAACCTATAATCAATCGCTTTGATTCAGAGGATCCCTTTTTAATACAGTACATCGAAAAATACTGCTCCCGGTATCGACAACATTTCTTATATTATGCTCACACATTTGCCGTTAGAGATTCGCAATTTTATTTTATCGATATTTAATGCGATGTGGTTGGATGGTGTGGAACTAGAAGAATTGAAAAGAGTAGTAGTCGTACCAATTACAAAAGCTAATTCTGAAGACTTCCGTCCGATCTCGTTGTTATCTTGCATTTTAAAACTTATAAACGCATAATTAAAGGTTGCCTAGAATGGTGGATGCAGAAGAACAACGTACTTCCTATCCAACAGTACGGTTTTCGTAATCAAATGAGCACAATTGATGCGGTAACAGATTTGGTTACTGGAATTCAAGTAGATTTTTCTCGGAACCTGTATGTAGGGGTTTCTCGATCTCAAGAACGCGTATAACACGATTGATTTGGATATTTTGTTGCCTGATTACATTGCAGATAATATAGTAAACATCTACAGGAATCGGTTAGTATATGTCAGGGTTAATAACACTGGGGAACAATTTGTAACACAATTTCTGTTGAATTTGGTTTTTGAGCTGTTTTATAGTTAATTAGGCATGCTGGTTTCAAAACTGTAGTTAGTTTTCTTCTACCA
Source organism: Dynastes grantii (assembly GCA_029619325.2). Classification (NCBI taxonomy): domain Eukaryota; kingdom Metazoa; phylum Arthropoda; class Insecta; order Coleoptera; family Scarabaeidae; genus Dynastes; species Dynastes grantii. The sequence goes on along the minus strand of JAROYF020000021.1, from coordinate 491,490 downwards.
CGTCAAGTTTTATCTCTACACCTTATGAGAATGTGACCATTCTCCGCGAAATCGAGCATGGATCATAGGAAGCACTATTGCTCTCTTGACAAAAACCTTCTACGATGGGCGCCGGGTGAATGACGCATAAAAGAACAGCGAGAGGTTTATACTTGTCTGAACTTGTTCAGTTACGCCTGAGATACTGTAGTGAGACGTTGTGTGTCGCTCTGAAACGGTGCAGCCCATTCCGACGTGGAGTCTGAGTTCTTGTTCATATGCAAGGTTAGCAGTATTTAGTGTTTATTTATATATGAACTGAAACTTTTGCTTATGTCTACCTCTGCTAGTTCACGTCGTAAGTGCTTAAACAGCCCCGATTCGTTTTGTTACATATGTGGCAGTTTTACCATTCCCAGTCAAAGAACAAACATCAGTACATTTGTCAGGCAAGTCTATTTTGCCTATTTTACAGTGAAAATTGGCGATCAAGATAAATCATGGGCCCCTCACAAAGTTGCAACATGAGCCCCAAATTGCATTTTTTACATAGCCATCTTGCTAACTTCCCGGAAAATCTTGGTGCAGTCAGTGATGAGCAGGGTGAGCGATTTCACCAGGATTTGAAGTTCATGGAGGCACGGTATCAAGGTAGATGGGATGTACATATGATGGCTGACTATTGTTAGTGTATCAAGCGAGAATGTCCACAGATTAAACATTCCAGAAAAAGCTATAAGCGAAAATGTTTGCCTTAATATGTAATTACCGTTCGATAAAAAAACAACTATTTGTATGAACACAATTTAACTTGCAGTACCTATTATAGCCTTTGTATGAATAAAATTATTCTTTATAAACGGTATATTTGGTATATTATTATTATATTATTTTCCTTTACATGCACAATTTCGATTTTTTAGTATGTACCTATTTTGGGAACGTTCGCCATTAAAAGGTTAGATAAATATGTATTTGCTTAACAAAATATTTCTTTAGTTTGAAGTATGCTGTTACTTTGAGAAATATATTATTCTGTTGGTATTATTACTGAAATGGTTAGTATGATAGATGCTTTCTTCTTTTTAGAGAAGAAAACATCCATTTATGAGCAGGTAGGGTAACAACGTATTAAAAATACACAACCTTTAAAAAACTTTATTAACATTGTAGATAAACTAACAAAAGTACATAATGAATAAGTATAATGCTGAAAATTAATCTCCATTTTGTAGTGACGTGGTGCTTTTATTCTTGTAAATAAACCCAAGCTCCCTAAAATACCATTAACTTCCTCCATTCCGTTAAGGTGATATCAAGGCCTTCCTAAAGATCTACATGGTCGCAAAGAAAAACGGGGAATCTTAAATCTTGCAAATTTCTTTCTAGTTCCTTCCAGATTACTCACATTTTCCAGGAACCTGTAAAGTGAATCTGGTTAGGTTAGGTTAGGTCTCGATGTCGAAGTTAAGTATAGTGCGCCGATAACTTTAAACAGACTGTAGTACGTCCAAATTGTTATAACATATAGCTATAAAAATACGTCGACAAAAAAATTGTTAAAAGGTATGCACTTTTATATAGGTATCTGTAAAAACAATAATTATCCATGTATAGGTATTTTGTAATGGTATACGTACAAAATTATTTTGATGGAGATAACATAACCACAAAATAACTCGTAGGAAATCCAACGAGTGACGGGAATAGCTGTATGGTTAGGTGATAGAAGGGTGCTTGGTATTATGACAAAATGGGTAGGAGTTAGAACAACAAATACCTCAACGGACTTATGCATGCAAGCATGTCTTATCACCTGCCTTTGCTGCAATACCTGTTATATCAAAAAAAGAGGGAATATACTAACAATTAGTTACAAAATATGAAAATGGAAAGATCAAAGCATTGGTAAATGTGTGGTTAATTGAATCGTAATTTATTTAAACTGCTAACATTGATGTTACTGGCCTTAAAAGCGATGTCAGCGAGATTTTTGTCATTTTCGCTAATCCCTGATACAAACAGGAACGTCAGTTATCCAATGGTAAAAATATATAAATCCATTATCCTACTTACCTATTATTTTCTTCATTTACATCTCACCGCTTACGATCGCTTGCCATCTCGCATAACCTAGGACACATAAACTAGGACTACGATGGCGATTGCCCTGCGTTCACGCGACGGAAATTGCCGACGACGCGCGAAGCTCACGATTCTAAGATATACTTGTTTGACTCAACAAAATTATGTCAAACAAAAACGTTTGTACATTCAAATTCAATCTGTTGTTCTTCCAAAATGTGCTTTCAAAAACAGACAGCGATAGTCCCCGCATTTATCCCAATACATGTTGCATTTGAATTCGAATCAATTTTAATTGCACCGTATGAGGTATGATGGGCGTGAAATAACTTTTATAGTACACTTATAGGGCAAAGTACAATCATGTTCTGGTAGACAACAGCTGATCCTGTAATTTCAGGTTATTCCGAGCAAAAGTTCGAATTCCATCATCCCGATTGAATCCCTTCTCTTCACTCTCTTCCTCCGTCACCACTTTTATAATGGAAAAGGGAAACATCAATCGATAACGGTAACCACGGGCAACTACCAGCCACAAGTGGCGACACAATGTGATTATGTTTATATGTCGCTGTTTGGCGTCTGGTCCTTGCTCCAGAAAACTTTCAGAGGTTGCGTTACATTGTTCCTATACGACAAGAGCTAAAAGCTAGAGAAAGAGAACAGAAAGTTCTTTACGATTGAAGAAAAAAAAACAATGAGATTCTACGATTCTAACGATTTCCACTGACGTTTCTGTTGTTTTGATCTCTGTTCCTCGTCGAAACAAATTCCAACTTGACCTACTGGGAATGTATTTTAAAATGTCAAAACAATTTTTTCCTGTTGATTGTGTCACACGTCACATATCCTTATCTATAATTTTAACGACTTTTTGTCGTTTTAACAGTCGAAGAGATAATTGGAATTATTGATCAGTATTGAGTGTATATTCCAGTCACATTTATTGGCATTTTATTGGCGTGAGCTGCGTTTTAGGGCATTTGGCTTTTGTTTTAATGTATCACAGACCCAACAATGCTTTGTTTAGTGTTTCAAATTGCATTAGTATAGATGTTTGGGCGATTACTTGGCGCTGTAAATTTAAATCAGTGCCAGTTGCATATTTTCAAAAATATTTGAACAGATAATGTTCCAGAGAATATTGTCTTTTGTGAATAGATTTAAAATAATAGCTCCGAATCAATTTGGTTCCATTAACTTCAGATCTACACGAGATCCTCTTTTTGAGGCTTTAGATCGCATCTATAACTCAGGTTGGTGGCCTGTTTTTTGATTTGACACAGGCATTTGATTCTGTTGATCATGAACTCCTGCTCCAGTCAATTTGTGGTATACGGGAACGTTGCAAGGAGTGGATAACATCGTACTTAATCGGCCGTACCCAGCTTGTGTCGGTTAGATACGGAAGCTACGGAAGTTTTACAAGGTGTACCACAGGGATCCGTTTTGGGACCACTTTTGTTTGTGTTATTCGTCAATGACCTAAATAATTCCTTTTCAAATAGGGATTTGTATCAATTTGCTGGTGATATCACAGTTATAGCATCTGGCCGTAATGAAAAGGATATATCTTGTACCGGTTGTACCTACGCTAATAATATGGCTTACTTATTAATAAGTCTGAAACAATTTTACTGCCTCTTACAGTCATGAGACGTCAGATTGACCATTAGTACGCTTGCGTGGTGAGTCGATTCCTATGGTGGCATGTACTAAATTCTTGGGTTGGGTACCCTTTTATCGCGGGAAGACCATATTTCGGCGCTTTGTTCAAAGTTGTGCTCATTGAATTACGCCTTGTTCAAGCTTAGATGTTGCGTTAATGTTGATACGCTATTGATGTTTTACCATGCGCATATTTCATCTAGACTGAGGTATGGAATTATATTCTGGGGTTAGTCATCTCATTTCTTGCGTTGCTTTATTATTCAGAAACGGCTAGTACACGCCATGTTTCATTTGAAGAGAACTGCCTGCTGCCTAGCTATATTTAAGGCCAATGGTTTAACGTCATTGCCTTCTATGTTTCTCTATGAATGTGCTATGTTCGCAAAAAAGCGCCATTCTTATTTCACTTTAAATGAGGATATAAATACCGCGTACGATACTAGACGTTAAAAAAATTACTTAATTTAATCCCATAAAACCTTATTATATGAAAAGAATCCACGGAATGTATGTATTAAGGTATGTACATATTTAAAAGTTACCATCAGAATTGAGGTCGTTGGGTGCATTGACATTTGAAAGAGATATAAGGGATTATTTCACTGAGAATTGTTTTTATGGCATCTCCGAATACCTGGACTAGGGTTAGGTGATAATAAAGAATTATTATTATTATTATGATTTAAAATAAAGATTTCACTAAATAAAAATAAATCTTTATTGCATGACAGAACAAATATTCCAATTAGAAGAAGGTGTAAAGACTAAATTACATCTTTATAAATATTGCTTTTATTTGGAATTTTAGTGGGGATGGGATAGATTTATATATAAAAATATTTATCGATATTAAAATAAAATTATATAAATTAATTTATCAAGTTACAGATTTCTTTCTGGACTGTAATATGCTAGGGTTTGCCGTCTAGTGTCACCGAGAAGTCTCACCGCTGCGCTGTTCTCTAGAGAACCTGGTGACTTGTTAGATAAACAGCCGTATCTAATTTGGGGAATTTGGGGGATTATTTTATGCCAAACTCTATACGTGTTTTGCAGATGCAGTCTTCTTAAATTTGAAAATTAAGGATATACGGCGTTTCCCCGGGATTATCGTTGACTGGAGATGTATTTACCGAATAAAATCCCCTGGGTAGAGAGAGGGTACCGATGTCGGCGGAATTTAGCGTGCAAACTATAAAAGATGGAGCAATAGGATTTTCTGTACGTATATAATATGCAATTGAGTATTTTATAAAATTATTTAGAAATACACAGGGTGTTCCAAATTTGCGCAACCGCCTTCAGCTTTTTTTATTTTAAATGGATTGCTATATTTTTGATTAATCATTCTCTTAGCCACTTGAAATATCTCTGCAATGATATATAATTATGTGTACTTTCGATAATTACTTTTAGTTATATTACAAATTTTATTAAAATTTTGTCAGTTGCTGACTCTGACGTTAAGATCTAGCATGAAGACAATTTTAGTGTCGCGAGCTACTCTTTTGCTATAAATTTAGAGGCGAACACTTTATCTGTTTCAAGGTGGTATAATGTAAAAATATATACAGGGTATTAAATATGTCATGCTATAATTATTGATTCAAACGTTCTTTTTTCGATTTTTTTTAATAAAGCATATTTTTTTTTATTTTGGTAGCAATTTCCTTGTACCTTCAAAATGGTACCAATGACGTAATACTTATCTCCAGTATTCTCGAAGGTATTACACTTTCATTGAAAATACGTTTGTGATATTCGATATATGGAGCATCTAACAGCTAGATGTCCAGGATTTTTAAACAAATCAAATGGTGCCTTTGATATTACGCTAAATTTACCATCTTGCTTACCATTAAAAAAAAATAACAGTGTTATACGAGGGTAAGTCAAAAATTATTTACACTTTTAGTTCTACAACTGTATTAAACAAAGATAGGTGTACAACAGATACATTATTTTTCGATATAGTCGCCACCTTTAGCAATGCACTTGGTCCGGCGAGCCACAAGCTTCCGTATGCCTTCCTAGTAGAAGGTTTTCGGTTGGTCGTGAAGCCACTTTTGCACCGCATCCCGAACGTCTGTGTCTGACGCAAATCGACGACCTCTCAAAGCTTCCTTGAGCGGTCCAAAGAGATGAAAGTCTGAGGAAGCGAGATCAGGGCTGTAGGGAGGGTGTTCCAGGGTCTCTAAGCCCAACTTGTTGATAGTTTCTATGGTGTTATGGGCCGTGTGCAAACAGGCGTTATCTTGCAACAGCTCTTTGAGGGTAGACCACGGCGTTTGTTTCGAATTGCTGGTTTCAGCTTATTCGCCAACAAATCACTGTACCTCGCACTATTTATGGTAGTCCCCCTGTCCAAGTAGTCGTCCAGTATAGAGCCTTTTTCGTCTCAAAACATGGTTAGCAACACCTTCCCAGCCGATGGCGAGGTCTTGAATTTTTTCGTGCTAAGGGATCCTGGGTGTTTGAAACATTTCGATCCACAAAAAAAACGCTTTTACGAGACAAAGCACTATCCCGTATTGTGACAAAAGTCCCCGGTGAATTTCAGCACCCTTCACATCTTCTGACCACAAAAATCGGATCGCTGCTCGTAGTTGCGCTTTGGTACAAACTAATAGCGCAGCTGACATGCTTATGCTGTTGTAGCTAGCAGACAAATGACGCGATCGTGATTAAATTCCGCATTCATGACCTCAGAGGCGCCAGCTCAACGCATGCGCAAGCGGCCGGCACTACGATAACCGTCAAAGCTTGTTATGGCGAAAGTGTAGATAATATTTGACTTACCCTCGTATTTATCCCCAACACGTTCTTAGGTGCGACAATTCTAATATGTACCATCGCCTAACGCAGAAGGCAACAAGTAAGTACCACGTTTCGCTTGGTTTTAAAATTATAAGATGATAAAAACGCGACCATTTACCTCTACTTAATTGTTCCTATTTATGCAAATTGTTTGGATTTTTTCATAAAGTAATAAGGAACCGTACGTAATACAAAACTAGTATTATTTTGAGTTTCTTAAATGCAATATATATTTTGAGATTTTTTCATAATAAAATAATTTTAACTCAGAATGTGTTCTGCGAATATTCTCAACGAACTCTTTCTAGAAATTCATTTTTGGTTAATGAAAGTTAGTAAAATATAAGAGCAGCAAACACGATATAATTGACAACAAGATTAAAGCAGTACGTAATCGTAAACATATAAATGATTCAGATTGCAGTAAATGAGCCCTAATAAAATTATAACAAATACCAAAACGCGAAGATAACTAGAGCTCGGTAACAGGGAGCCGTGCCATAGCCGTACCTGCCTAGTACACAAAAACAATAGGAAGAAAATATAAAAAAAGTAGCAGAACTAATACATAATTATAATATGTGAAAAGTAGTGAAACACTCATCTCATTTAAGCAGCCTTGGCTACGGAACAGTAAAACTAGAAGCACCATTATCAGTATTAACATCATATGGATAAGAGTGGCAAAAAGTTGACACCATTAGATGTGTTTCCACAGTTGTCTCGGTGAGCGATGTTCGCCGTAGTGAGAAAGTGAGTTTATATTTTTAAAAAGAGCGTTCAACATCTACCGATGTTATACATGCATGATTAAAATACTCTATGTACTTAGTCAGTAGATTATTCGATACACCATCACAAATTTGTTTTAGTGTGCTAAAATCGCGATCTTTCTGTAGCACACTCTCGAACTTTTCTAAAACGCGTTTATATTTTGCGTCATGTATAGTCAGTAGCTGTGTATGCACTCCGTCCATAATTTGCAGAGGCTCCAATAATGACAATCATCTATTTTGTAATTGGTCTATTGCGTCAGCTAATCCTTTATAGTAGCTACGAATATTTTTTAAATCTGTTTCAATGGAAATATCTTGAAATTTCGACTGGCTCTCCTTAATAGCTGCAGCTTCAGCAGGAATGAATTGTACAACAACAGCTTTTACTATTTTGAAATGTTCAGCATAATAAAAAGCTGCCTGCAACCATGTTCCCCAACGTGTAAGAATTGGCTTCGGTGGTTGACGAATACCAGGACACTCTGTGTGAACTGATCGTAGGCGTTTGGGAGATTTCAAAAATACTTCTTTTGTGCTTGCTATTAATGCATCTACCTCGGGAGAGCATTGTCGAATGGTTTCTGCCACAAGATGTAAAGCATGCACTTTACACGTAGCATGTAAACACTTGCAACCATGTTCAAGAAGAGAAGGGCCTACCGAACACATTATCGCTGCGCCATCGCTCATAAACGTCAACAATTTATCTTTTGAAATTTAAAATTTTCCAACGTACTAAGTACAACCTTCGTAATTGCTGCAGCAGTACACTCTTGTAGTCTTCGGCTAGCTAGTAACAGTGGTAATGTAGGTTTACTAGGGTCTAGTATGCGTACCATAATATTTACAATTGAATTTTTTTTACAGTCTGTTGTCTCGTCAACACATAACCAAATAAACTGTTTTTTCAATATGCGTTTCATTTTCTTTTCCACGTCATCGCATATAAGTGCAACATGCTTACGTGCCGTTTTCTCCGTTGGCAACCACAACTTGGGTTTGTATTTGTCCCAAAAGTCCTTAAACGGTTGTTTATCGAGTAAGCCTAGTGGCAAATTACAGTTTATCAACATAAGAATTACATTAAAAAAATGCACTTCTCGGTGGTATGCCCAATTTTCGTTTTCTATATGTGCGGAATTTACGTGTCTTGTACAGTTCCACTTCTTATTTGACATCAAAGGTATTTTTCACACTTTACAAACTATCTTACTCCCGTTGAAAAACGAATCGGGAAAGTCAGAAGTAAACTTATTTACGATGTCTTGAAACGGTCGTTTTTTCGACATGTTCACTAAAAACAACAATTAATAACTACGTCTGTATCAATAAAATTAAAACGCACTACACTAAATAATAACTACAATTAATAACTACGTCCATATCAATAAAATCAACACGCCCTTTCCGCTATCTAATGCTAAACTGAACTGAGTGATGATGATTTGTCGTGTCGTATCATAATCGATCAGCCCTCCTCGCTCACCTAAACACAGACACACCGCCGCTGCTATTGCTCTCCAGTTACCGGGCTCTAATGATAACAAAAGGAGATTACGAAAGATAACCTTCTGTGGAAATTTTAAGCAGACATTCATTACATAGTAGTTTTTATTTGAAAATCATGGCCATCTAGCTGTTAGATGTCCTGCATATCGAATATTACCAATATTTCCAATAAAAGTGTAATATCTTCGAAAATACTGGAAATACGTGTTACGTTATTAGTACAATTTTAAAGGTAATTTTACAAGGAAATTACATACAATATCAAAAGATATAAGTTCCATTAAAAAAATCAAGAAAAAGCGTTTGAATTTCGATAAATGTTGCACGAAATGTTTAACACCCTGTATATATTTTTACATTATACCACCTTGAAACATATAAAGTGTTAGCCTCTAAATTGGTAACAAAAGAATAACTCAACGCACTACATTCGTTTTAAGGCTAAGTCTTAAAACATCAGGGTCTGCAACTGTCAAAATGTTAACAAAATCTGTAATATAGCCAAAAGTTATTATCGAAAGTACACATAACCATATATCACTGCAAAAGTAATTTAAGGGGTATTAAAAATTAATAAAAATAAAGCAA